>PVIH01006266.1:33344-113194 GCA_004025045.1 Sigmodon hispidus | reverse complement strand
ATCTGTAGATTGCCTTTGGTAGAATTGCCATTTTTACTATGTTGATCCTACCTATCCAGGAACATGGGAGAGCTTTCCATTTTCTGATATCCTCTTCAATTTCTTTCTTCAATGATTTAAAATTTTTGTCAAATAGGTCTGTTACTTCTTTGGTTATAGTTACTCCAAGGTATTTAATACTATTTGCAGCTAATATGAATGGTAATGTTTCCTTTATTTCATTTTCAGCTCTTCTATCTTTAGTGTATAGAAGGGCTACTGATTTCTTTGAGTTAATCTTGTATCCTGCTACATTGCTGAAGGTGTTTATCAGTTGTAGCAGTTCCCGGTATTGGTATCTTAACTCCAATTACACCTTTAATTTTATGATAGATTCGGCAAGTGAACAAAAAATTTAATTATGGCAATGAAATTCTAAGAATCCACTCTCATCTAGCAATCAGAAAAGAAGTTCTTCCTTTGTGTTCTAACAATAACTATGGTAGATCTCTAACCTAATATAGGATGTTATTTTGCTGGCATGTACCTTAATACTATGCTGATGACATGTGGGACCCTCAAACTGAAGCCATGAGAGTGAGGTCACGTATCAATCATGTTGGAACATTCTATCTTAAAGAGATAACTGATATACAAATCACTTTTCCAGGAGACCAGTGGTTCTGGGAGAAGGGGATATTGGGGGTTCCAGAGACAAGAGGCTTTCTGAACTGGGTGTGGCAGTGTATGTGTAAGCAAGCGTTACAACTCTGGAGAGGGGATGAGAGGTATCCTGACTGTCAGGCTATACCTGGAGCTTCTTAGACAGCTCTGACAGCTGGAGCTGCAATGGGACAGCTCAGCTCTTCAGGAAAGTGTATCCTGTTTGGAAATTCAGGCTACACCTGAAGCTGGAGTGCACTGGGGGATGGTATCTCAGCAGGATGTAGAAATCCCGCTCCTATTCTGGAGAGCCACTGCAGCAAAGCATTTAATCCTCTACCCCCATTTAAGTGGGTTTCCCCAGCACAGCTCTGCTGCTGCTTCTCTCTGGCTCAAGATGTTACTTCTTTTGTTTCACTCTGCTAAAAGGAGAAACCCCTGCATAAATATAGCAATCTCCTACAGCTCTGGCAAAAAGTTGTTACTTTTTTGCTCAGCCTTGCTGAGTCCCCTAAGGGATGTCTCAGCAAGTTCTTCTCTGTAGTGGTGAATGAAGATCTTCACCCAAGACTCTTTCAAAAAAGAGATTTTGGAGGGAAGGAAAAGTCCAGGAGAGTGGCTTGTTTCACAAATTCTGGTTGTATTGAAAGAAACTCAGAGCCAGATATTGGGGAAAGGCTGAAATATCAGAGAGAGGAAACATCACAGTCAAATCTCACCCATCTATCTTATGGCTTCCTCAGCCTCGATCCTGGTTGCTTCTAATTGCTGCTGTTTTCCTAAGCCTGCTTTAAACACCCTTCTTACCCAGCTGTATCCCTCCAGGTTAAGATTAAAGGCATGAGTTACTCTATTTGGTAGCCAGTCTTGAACTCACAGAAACACAGAAAGATCTTTGTCTCTGAAGTTATGGGATTAAAGGCATAGGTTACCACTCCCAGCTTTCCCTGTGCTGGGATTAAAGGTGTGTGCCATTGAAGCCCAGCTGTTTGGCCTTGTACTCAAAGATCCAGAACTCCCAGATTTAGGTGAGATACTATTGCTCTGTTATCCCTGGAACTCCCAGAGCTACCCTCTGCCTAGTTTTGACTGTGGGTTGATCTCTTGATATTCCAGGTTTTATTAAATAATGTAACATATCACCACAGTGGCTGCCTCTACCAAGGTGGAAAAAAACAGCTAACAACTGAACAAGCAGAGGGGTTTATATAGGAGCTCTGAGGACCAGACTTCTCCAGGGATGCTCAAGGATTGATTCCTGCTTAGGAATTGTTAGTTTTATTGGTTAGGGGCAAAGATGGCTTTGATTTCAGGACCAAATGATGTTGTTGTCGGGTTTTTTTTTTTTTTTATCCTATTAGCATTTTTAAGAGTTGGACTCTAATTCTAAGGCCAGGGCATATTTCTTTCACTGGTTCCGATTCTAGGAACCAAGTGATTACTTTGGTACTGCTTTCAGAGTCAAGGCATGTTTCTTTGATTCTGTGTTAAGGTATTAAAGTGTTTCTTTCACTGGCTTGGATCTCAGATCCAGGCTGTATTTCTTTCACTAGCTCTGGTTTTAGGGCCAGGGTGTATTTTAGAGAAATTATTGTATCTTACTGACTTGTGATGGTGTGAAAGAAAATGGCTGCCATGGGGAAAGACCCTATTAGGAGGTATGGCCTGATTATAGTACGTATTATCTTGTTGGGGGGAAGTGTTTCACTGTGGATGCAGGCTTTGAGGTTCCAGATATACTCAAGATACTGCTCAGTGTCTCAGCCTACTTGCTGTTGTCTGCCTATGAAGACTGTCAGCTCTAGCACCATATCTGCCTTCACGCCAACATGCCCCACCAGGATGATAATGGACTAAACCTCTGAAACTGTAAGCCACAAATTAAATGTTTTTTGTTTTTGTTTTTATAACAGTACCCATGGTCATGGTGTCTCTTCACAGCAATAGAAACTCTTAAGACATGAGTAGAAGAAATTCATTTTATAGGTTGGGGTGTGTGGTGGTCTGAATGAGAATGACTACCATAGGCTCATAGATTTGAATATTTGGTCTCTAGTTGGTAGAACTACTGGGAAGGATTAAGAGGTGTGGCCTTGGAGGAAGTGTGTCACTAGAGGTGGGCTTTGAGCTTTTGAACTCCCATGGTACTCCTGGCTATCTTCCTCTTCCTCTTGTTTGTGGATAGATGTGAGTGTTAAGGTACATTCTATCGCCACACCTGCCTGCCCACTGCCATGTTACCCACCACAATGCTCGCAGACTCTAACCCTCTGTAACTGTGATCCCTACATTAAATGTTTTCTTTTATAAGTGGCTTTAGTCATGACAATAGAAAATTAAGTCAGGGTCTAAAAATACAGAGGTAAAGAAATTGAATACAAAATAAAATTGAGTTGATTGTGTATCCAGGCTAAGCATGTTGAAAGTATAATCAAGTCTGTGGCCATAACACCCTGAACCCATATGATCTCATCTGAGAACACAGATGAAAAAAATAAAAAGCCCTAAATGCAGTGAAACAAAAAGACACAGAAGATAATAACAGATGTGCAGGGTGTTAGGGAGAAGGACAGTAAGGAATGGTACATGTTCCATTCTGGGCATTCACAAGAGGTTTCCTGGAAGCGAGGATGCTTTAGCTGAGCCTTAAAAGATGAGTCAGATGTAATTAGCCTGTGAAGAAGGGCAGGATGAGTGTTCCAGATGGAAGGAGCAGCTTCAGCAGAGAATGAGGCCAGAAATGCACACAGTGTGTATATAGTCAAAGAGCCTCACTTGGATGTAAAGGGGAAAAGTATGGTTTCTGGGAGCTAACAGTGGAGATGGGCAATCAAAGAGAGGCTGTGTGACAGGACTTAGTTCTGTCAATGATGGGAACCTATAAGATGTTAAGGCCTTATTTAGAACATTCACACTACCGTGCAGGCACAGTTGTGTTTTGTGTCTTGTTTCCTGTGGTTCCACTGCCTTGGGCACAGGAGGCAAGCACTGGACCATTGAGCCACATCTCTAACCCTTGCTTTTATGAGACAAGGCATTATATACTATACAACTCAGGCTAGTCTTGAACTGGTTATCCCCTTGTCTCAACCTCTCATATAATAGAATTTTTATACCTGCCACCAACCTAGCTGCAGACACTGTCTAAACCAGTTAAGAGAGGAAGCAGAAGGATCATACTGAATGAATTAGAACGATCTTGTAAGAGTTTTGGTTATTGCGATGATAATAGGAATAGGAAGAAAAAGATGTTATTATTGTCAATTGCCTTTTTGAGTTCAGATGTCAGTCCATAACTCAGGCTTGTCTGGGCCTTATTGTGTAGCTTGGTTGCTTTTGGATTCAGGAGGCTCCTGCCTTCCTTGCCTGACTGCTGGGGTTGAATGTGTGAGCCTTCACAATACTCAAGCTTTATTTTCTAAGGAAAACCATTTATCACATAAAATTCCCTCTGTTTGGGGGATAGCTTGGATGAGTGAGCATGAGCAGAGATGAGGAGATAAAAACATCCAGTGTATGTAGCTGCAAGGAATTGTCCCACTAACAGAGTTAGACAATAAAGAAAAAAACTTAGGGGCCAAGTTTTATCTAGGGCACACTTGAGCCTTCCATTTTGCATCCAGGCTGAGATGTTCAGAAGAAAGTTTGGGAGCAGGTGTGTGCTTTTGGAGGTTACCTCACTACCAGGAGTAGCTGAATCCATGAGACTGTGAAAGTTTTCTAAGGACAATGGGAAGAGGTGTGGTTAAGTTAGCTCTGCCCAAAGGGTTGCTTGGTGCTGGCTCCATGCAAACTCATGATAACCTCAAGCTATCCGGGTCTAAATACATAACACATTTCTTCTCGGGAATTAGGGAGAGTAGTTTAGGTGAGAATGAGTTGTTTAACTAGGAGGGAAAATAACTCAGGAACCAAAGCCCTAGCTTGTTGTCCAAGGGAATCCTTACACTCTATCTATAAGGAATTTGGGATTTAGTGCATTTAACTGGTTATCTGTCCTATGGTTTTTGAAGTTCCAATGAAAGCGGTGTGACTATTCAAGAATTTGCCCTTTCCCACAGTAAATAACATCACATAGACTAGTGGTTTCAGAAATCTCTTCAGATCTGACGGTGAGAAGAATTTTTTTTTTTTAAGATATCAAGGATCTACTGCCTCTGATGCTTCTTTGCAGCCCCTAGCAAAGTGTAAATTAGCCCCCAAGATGCTAGGCTGACACTGTCTTGCCCTTGGGAGTTGCCTTGCCCTGAAGAAGTATCACTTGAGAGACATCACATTTCCTGACTTTGCTCTCACATGACAGCTTGTGAGAACTCCCGAGGAAATAGAGATTAGGGAAGAAAACATCATCAAAAAAGCCTTTCAGTCTGTCTTGACCACCTCCTGTGCATTAGCCACTAGCAGATGGAGAGGTGGCATTTGTTAGGTGTCTGGGATGGGGTCAGGAGCATGTCCTTGCTCTCACCAAAGAACTGAATCCCCGGAATCTGAGAATTAATATCCTACAATATCCCTCAAACATCCTTTTCCTGGGCAGTGCATCTATTCTCACATGCTGTTTTCAGCTTGTATCCCTTTCATCCCACTGTCTCATATTGAATGCCTGCCATGCTAGAGGCTTCTGTCTATGTTCTTCCTAACAAGCTGTGTACACGGTCAAAGTCTGAGACACGACAGTGACCATCTAAGGGATGCTCTTTTCCTGAAGTCTGTTTCCCAAATGATTCTAGGGAGCTGACAGGGCCTGCCTCATGAGGCCATCTCTACCGAGCTGATTGCTTCTACTTGTCAAGCTGGGAACTCCTGCATCCTTTCTCGAACTTTGAACTGGGTGAGAGAGGAGGACACAACTGTCAGAGTCATATTTAGTGAGACAAACAAAGCAGGAGCCATGTGACATAGTTCAACTGCAAAGTGCACTTAATGAATCACTGTTCCCACTTTCCAAACAGGGCTACACCCTGTGCACATACAGACCACCCCCCTTACTTTGGAGCAACAGGGACCCTCTGGGGTCTGGAAGGATGCTGTTTAGATAGCAGGATCCATTTCTGGTTAGGAGTTTTGGTTTCTACTACCATAGGCCTGTTGTGTGAAAGACTTTTCCTGGGTGACAAAACATACATGTCTACCTACTCCAGAACTTGTAATGGATCAGAGTAATGATTGCAGCAATAATCAATTTGGTATACCAATGACATTTCTATTTGTGTTAACAAGTAACAGAGATCACTCAAAAGTAGCTGCACCACTAGAAAGTCCACCCCATCATGGATAATACCTCCCCCAAAGTGAAAGCCTAGAGCCCAGAGACAGCTCCAAGATCTGACTTTCTCTCTGCACTTGGTCTGCAAAAAGTCTCTACCCCAGCAATTCTTTACACCTTTTTATACTGCTGGGTAGAGCTCCACAAACATCTTTCAGGTTTTTGTTCCACTGGACATATATGACCTTTGGTTTACCTCCTAAAAGAAACGTTTTCCTTCAGGAAGGAAATGTATCAATTTGAAAGGAGTGTTGCAATTTCAAGAAAAATGCCATACTCCAAGTTCAAGTTCATAGATTCAAGAGAATCATAACATCCTGGTTTAGTCTTGCTGCTCTCAGCTGTTCTGTTGTCCCTTTAGGAGGTGGCATAGACATGGGCAATAGAGGGACCATGTCCTAGAGAGATGAGAAGATGACATGGGCTAGGAGATTGATGGGTGGCTGAAAGACAAAACAGTGCCTCAAAAGAACTAATGGGATATGTGATGGTTAAGACTGTCATCTTTTGACAGGGACTAGAGTCATACAGTAGACATATCTCTGGGCATGTCTGTGTGAAAGTTTCTCAGCTGGGTTTACCAAGGTGTGAAGGTTCACCTTAAATGTGGATGGTACCCTTCCATGGGATAGGGACCTGGACCAAATGAAAATGAATACGCCAGTTGAGCATTCATCTGTCTCCATTTTCTGATTCTGGATGCAAAATGACCAGTTGCCTGTCACCATGGCAGGCTGCACTGGTGTTCTATACCCTAAAACCGTGAGCCAAAACAAAACAAAACAAAACAAAACAAAACCTTTCATTAATCAGGGTTGTCACAGCAATGAGAAGAATAATGAAGAATAACTAACACAGGTTCTGTTACTACACCAAGGAGATACTCACATTCAGATATTCAAGCTCACAGGAACAATGAGAAATAAGGGAGGATCATTGGAAACTCAATGGCTCTGGAGCTTTAGAAGACAGGTCTGCTCTAAAGATACAAATTTGGGGCAAGTGAGCTTTGCCGAGAGACAGAAATGAGTCCAAGAGGAGGATGGGTAGGAGATAAGAAAGAAATGGAAACAAGAATGAAATCGAGGGTAGGATGTCTCAGGAGCCAAGAAAAGAGAAAGATGTGTAGTGGTATGGAGAGCGGTTACATGAAGGCCCAAGTAGGAGGGGCTAGGAATGTGTGATCACAGTCAGGTCATCCACTGAAAAGGGCTGACATAAGGCCCTAAAATCTTCTCAGTTCCTTCACTCAGTGCCTCTGGGACTGTATAGCTGTTTTCACTGAAGTCAGAAAAAGATAACAGAAAGCAACAAAGACAAAGTGCATTCTATGCATGAAATTATGAAACAACAGATACATTTAAAAAATCAAGCAGATTCCAGCCCTGAATGATGACAACACTATAAAAGCCTATATGTACATACATATTCATATATCCATATATATGTATATACATATATACATGTATAATTTCAAATGTTCCCTCAAATCTCATATGTTTAAAGGTTTGGTTCTGGTCCATAGCACTACTGGGAGATGATGGAACTGTTAGGAGATGAGCCCTATGAGAAGGAAGTTAGGGCACTCAGAGCATGCTTTCAAGGAGGGCATTGTGACTCTTGAATCTTGACTCTCTGCTTCCTGACTGCCAGGAGGTGAGCAGCATCTTTTACTTCAAACTCTCACCATAAAGCCAACCCAGGTACAGAGGCCAACCAGCTGTGGACAAAAAAACTATTAAAATTGTGAGTCAGATAAACCTTCATTTCTTCTCATTTTTTAAAAAATGTGTTACTGGGTAATAAACCCAATTCAGCATCTTTTGAGGGTTGCAAACTCTTGGTATATTGTTATTCTAAACAAGGGCGAATAGGTAGATGGATGAATGGATGGATGGATAGATAGACAGATAGAAATAAATATATGGGTAATAGTTACATTCAGGTAATAAACTGACTTGATTATATTGCCAAGATATTTGGTTAAATATTCTGGATGCTTTTGTGAAGTTGACTTTCATATAAAATTAATATTTAAAATGATAAAGCAGGTTGTCCCCTATGTCATGCATGAGATTTCTAATCACTTGCATAGAAAATTAGTGGCCTTTCCCTCAAGAAAGAATTCAGATACAAGCTGGCATGGGTCTGGAGCTGCAGTTCTTTCTGGAGACCCCAGCTTCCTGATCCATCTGATTCTGAATCCACTGCCAGGCTTTACATCTGCATGGATCCATTACTTAAAGTTCTCTATCTCTCTGTAGTAAGTCTTTCTCTGTTCTACAGAGAGACTTAATATTAATTATGAAAGCCCAGTCAATAGCCTAGATTGTTTTTAGCTAGCTCTTATAACTTATATTATCTATTCACCTATGTGCTGCCCAAGGCTTGTTTGCCTCATCTGTATACTGTTCATCCTGCTTTCTTGCTTCCTCCACATCTGGCTGTTGACTTCTCCCTTCTTCTTCCCAGTGTCCTCTCTGCCTGGAAATCTTGCCTAGCTATCATCTGTTCAGCTTTTTATTAAACCAGTCTGAGTGACACATCTTCACAGTATACAAAAAGATTATCTCACAACTTCTCCTTCCCTTTTCTCTGTCTTCTTGTTTCTGTTTCTCTTTCTCATTCCCTGTTTCTCTTCATTGCTCAATCTTTATTTGTCTATCCACAACAGAGTTCTTCAGAGAAACACCTACACAATATATATGCACATAAACATATATATATATTATATTGTGTGTGTGCTTATGTGCATGTGTGTATATCACTAAATGTTTAAACTATCTTATATATCATATTATATATGAGACATAATTCCTATATGCATAATATCTTATATATGAGAAATATATTCTACATATATTATATCACATATATGAGACATATGTATGTATATATGCATATGTTTATATGTATATATATGAGACAGATAGAGAGAAAAAAAGAAAGAAAGAGGTTCTCTTGTAGCCCAGGCTGGCTTTGAATTCACTATGTAGTTCTGAATAATCTTAACTTCTCACTCTCCCACCTCTACCTCCAGAATGCTGAGATTATAGCATTTACCAGCAAGCTATGTAGAGCTGGAGATTGAAACCTGGGCTTCCTACATGCTAGACAAGCACTATAGCAATAGCAATAGCCCCCCAGACAGTTGATGACTAAGTGTTTGCTTTCCATCCAGTTCTCAGGACACACTTGAGTATCTGGGCTGCTGGAGGAAAGCCCTAACCTAGGAACACAAGCCCTCCCCCTTTTCAAGAAAATGATGTCACGGCTGTTCTGAAACAAACCTGAACCACTTATCTAATTTTTTTTTTTTTTGGCTTCACATATATGTTTGAATAATTACAAACCTTCCTTTTGGAAGCTTCCCAGAATGCTCGCTGGATGGTTATCTCTACACTGCCTCTGTCCCTGGTGAAAAGGAATGTGTCCAGTGAGGAGATCAACCTCCCTTACAGTAATAAACAAGAATAAATAGAAATGCTTTCAAAATGACCCTGCACTTTGCCTTGCGTAACTGGCAGGATGTAATTACTGCTTTGAAAAAAAGCCCCTCTTGCTTTCATCTCTGTTAATCTTCAAAATTCACCACAAAACAGAAAACTAAACTCTTGATAACCTAATAGAGAGGCTCAGGGGCTTGCTTTCTGTGCTGCCAGTGACTAAAGCAAGGCAAGGACTACAGACCTGATCAAAGGACACTAGTGTGGGCAGTGTTCTGTTTTCTTCCTATTCTTCCCATCCCAGTATAACCTCTGTGTTGGGTTCACATAAACACAGACTCCCAAATGAAGGCTGTGCATGTGCTCCAACTGTACATGCTGTAGCTTCATTCCCATCTCATGTGGTACCCACGTGCTGGAAAATGGAACACGAGGTAGGCCTGATTTTTTTCCTCCTGCTGGTAACCCCAGGCCCAGGTACAGCACAGCCATTGGGTTTGTATCTCTGATACTTGATGTACTAAAATAAACCTTATATGGCACTATTTATTTATAAGGCAGGTGGCTTTTCTGCTTTTCCATTTTCAGTACTGTGTTCTCCTTGGAACTACTCCAGGCATACTCCCTAAAAAGATTTGAAAACACAGAATTTTATAAATCATCAAAAGAATGAAGGATGGTGAGTAAGTTCTCACTACGGAAAGAGTTGCATGCAGTTGTTAAAATTACTCTGCATGTTATTGATCTGATATTGTTTGTGATATTTTAGTATTCTTTCTTGACTTCCCAAAGTTTAGGCTAGATTTTGTGATTTGAAATCTCACTTTCATATTAGGTCAAAAGAAGTCCATGGTAAAGGTGACAACAACCCTAATACTGATTGACAGATAAACAAAATGTGGTAGACATATAGTGGACTGCTATTCAGCTTTAAAGAGAAATGCCATCCAGGTATATGGTATCATGAGTGAACCATGATATAATGTGACAGATAGAAAAAGAGAACTCTTGCATGAAGTATTGTGTATAGGCAAATTCACAGATATGAAAAGTAGGACTCAATACACACTTGTTGCAAACTAGGACACTAAGGTAAAATTGTCTTGGATTTGAGGCCAGCCTGGGCTACATAGTGAGTTGGACATCTGTTGGAGCTACAGTGTGAGATTGTCTCAAAGCCAACCTACTATCCACCACTGTTGCTGGGTCCTAATAGTTTCCTTGGGGGGGGGGGGGTTGATAAGAGAACACAGAGTCAATGACATAGACCCTGGGAGTCAGTTGAAAAGCTAAAAGCTAATTCATTTATTTAACAGTGGGGAGAGCCTTATATACTACCTCCTAGCATTTAGGCTTTGTCATGATCTGGTGATATTGTATGGCTGTCCCTCATTGGCTGGGTACCATCAAGAGATCTGACAGCACCTGTTACTAGGCAGATTCCACTAGATCAGGAACTCTGGGCAGTGCCTGTTGCTAGGCCCTCAGGCGAACTGCAGGTTGGCATGTAAGGGAGTACATTATGATAACTGGTTTGAGTCATTCTTTGACCCTATGGGCCTGTCCTATTATATACCACCACGAGAAAAACAATCATAAAAATAAAAAATAAAAGCTAAGAGTTGAGTTGGTCAGCTGTTGCTTAATTCTGTGTAGTCCGGAAGTAAAATAAGCTCATATCTCCTGCTGGATTCACCGTAGTGGAAAGATGTGAACATTTATGTGTAAGGCCTTGCTGGAGGAAGTGGGTCACGTGTGTGAGTGTTGGGCATTGGAGTTTTAGAGCTTGGCTTTACTTCCTGTCTACTCTTGTTATTGTGATTATGGATGTTCTAATACCAGGTGCTTTTTACTCCTTTGGCCACACCTTTCTTCTCTACCATAGTGCACTGTATCTCCTCAAACCACATGGCAAAATAAACACTTATATTTTGAGTTGTTTCTTGCCAGATATTTTCATCACAGCAGTGAAAAATATTGGTGATACAGATAAGCACAGAGCTTCTGTTCAGGATGAAGAAGTCTAGAGAGAGAGAGCAGTAGCAGTTACACACTAGTATATGCATACTTAATGCCAAAAATCATACCCCAAAAGGGATTTAAAGGGTAAATTTGCTATATATTTTTTATCACATTTTAAAAAATTGTCTACTTACCAAAAGCAAAAAGACACTTAAAGGAACTTTTTCTTGAACCACTCAGAATTATTCCAAATTCTCCTGTACAGCTCGGTAGAGATGCCCTTCTTGCAAGGTTTCAGAGTTCAGATAATGTTAGTGAACAAGCAAGGGCTTAAGATAATCACCTTGAATGTCTTCTGGAAGCCGATTCTCCAAGCCCATCCAGATACTGAAGTGATGTAGCCTGCCAGTTCATTAGCTACAGCTTTATGAGAAATCAGGGGCCTCCTGGGTAAAGAAGCACTCCTGGATTTCTGACCGTCAGAGACCAGGAGGCAATGACCCCTTTAAAATCTCATAGTCATCTGCTGTAATGAAAATGAAATATAAATACAAATGACTTCACAAATTTATACTAATATTGAATAATGAATAACAAAGCTTCACAATAATACCAAAGGATTATAGTAGACAAAAACAAACTTTTTTCTATGTGGCAATTATAGAAGCATTAGCTGAATGGGTCAAGAAAAATATTTGTGTTCTCATCCTGCTTGTATATTTAGTTTTTGCTTGTGTAGTTCTGTAACATATGGCTACCCCTTCTCAGCTGCCATGTGTCCCCCTCCTCCATACCACTTTGTGTGGGAATGAGTATTTTTATGTAACTCCAGACTATTCTTATTCTCTCTGATGTGGTGATTCAGAATTCATACAAAATCCATGTGTCAGCCTTATACAGAGATTTCTGAGTCCTATGGCCAAATGTACAGGACCTAGAAACCCCACAGAGTAATAATGCTGCTTGTGTTATTTCTCTCTTCTTGAACATCCCATCTGCCTTTATCATGGTGATGGTGAAAATCTTGCATGCTTTCAAGGAGTTTACATCTGGAATGATAATAACCAGAAACATATGTCATCACTCACCAATGTCCAACACAAGATGTATGAGGGCCTGCCTATAAGTAGCGTGTGACAGGTACAGCCTGGAGATCTGGTCAACCCAAGAGTAGAATTTTCTATCTGAGGAATCATCTAGCTATGGAAGAAAGACTCAAGCAGCTGAAAATAATGAATTGTGAGTCTTGAGGAAGATGTGAATGAGAGGAGAGAGACAGAAGACATTGGGAGAACATCTGTATATTGATGTTTCTAAAAATAAAAAGATGAATGTTTGCTCTGAAAAAAGACATCTGTAGTAAGAGTTTCTGACCTGGTATAGCTCTGAGGTCTGGACCCACAATCCCAAATAGTCACACAAGGTCTTATATATATTACAAGCTGTTTGGCCTGTAGCTCAGGTTTATTACTTGCTAACTCTTACTCTAAAACTAACCCATGATTAGCCAAGTAGCTTAGTACCTTTTCTCACAGTAGCATTTTCACCTTCTTTCCTCTGTGTCTCCCTGGCTTCTCTGCTCTGTTCTTCCTCTTCCCAGAGTTTTCTTAGTCTGATAGTCCTGTCTGCCTTCTGATCATAAGCATTTTATTAAACCAATAGGAGTAACAAATATTTGTAATGTAATAGGTACATAATCTCATAGCAGACATCAGTTCATGACTAGTAAACACTAAATAGGGCAGGGTACTTTTTTGTGTGCGTGGGTATGGGGTTTTGGTTTTTCAAGACAAGATTTCTCTGTGAAGCCCTGGCTCTCCTGGAACTTGTTCTGTAGGCCAGTCTGGCCTTGAACTCACAGAGATCTACCTGCCTTTGCCTCCCAAGAGCTGACATTAAAGGCATATGCCAATACCACCCAGCTGTGGTCACTTCCTTAAATTATGTCAGACATTAGAAAGGATTAGTGTGTCCTTTGACTTCTTGTATTTATTACTAAAGACTCCTACCATTGTCCCTTGGAAATGCCTCCTACACATGAGAAAGCCGTTTCATTCTAGCATCTAACCTTGGTATGGATTTTCAAAGCAATATAAATTAGAAGATAGTAATAGATAGGGGCCTTAGATCTCACCTTTTTTTTCAAGGTCTTTCTGGGCTTCCATTGTTTCCTCATTAAAATGGGGTCATGGTACCCAAGATGTCTAGATTGGACTAGATGATCCATTGAAATATCATTCAACATTAAAGTCTATAATTCTGTGGGCTGAGTCTTGATGCCTACAGGGTACTATCAGGATGCTCCCATGGAGTCTTTTTCAGATCACAACTAGGACAAATTAAGTGAGTTTCCCTCCTGACACCCCACATTCAACAACCCAGAGCATAAATCTAGTTCCTACCCTGAAAACCCAAGAATCTGAAGGAGTTTAATGATAAATAGTCAGTAGCTTTGGAAATTGTCATAAACAGTTGGCGTTTATTTTCAGACATATTCTTCTGTCAGTAGGAAGGGGAGACTCCAAAGGCTGAAAAGTGGTCTGAAGGTCCTACTTCATCAGGAGGGCAGGCTGGATGATTGCCTGGGCAATGGGGCCATTTACCTGTTCTGGGGTACACACATGGGCAGCATAAGAGCCCTTCCAGGCTCAACTCTGTTTCTTCATTGCTTTGGTGGCCCCCTGCAGCAGATGAGGTTAACTGGTCCTCAAATAATCTTCTGGGAAAATGAAATAGCCAGTAATTGCTTTCTTTTTCTGTTTTTTTTTTTTTTTTTTTTTCAAAAAGAGTTTTTCAATTTCTCATTAAATGGAAGAATCCTTTCAGTCCTGGGTATAGATCATGAATTCTGATTTGGTAGTGGCCTGGGGTTCACAGCCACCCTAGGGAGAAATGGGAGAATTTGCCTCCCAGCTCCTGGCCTTAAACCTCCAGTAGAAATGGAAAGCTGCATCCTCAAAACAGAAAGATTAAGAACCCCTGCTGCACAGTGCTACTGTGTCTTTAAGGCTTCCATGGAAATGAAAGCAAGGTCAAACCTATGAAGCAAGTGGGGAAATACTTTCCTCTGGAACCCAGAAGACAACAGAAGAGAATCTTTGCTGAGCAAATATGAAAGCTTTGATTTCTGTCTCACATTGACTTACCAAATCTTTGGAAAAATAATCTAATTTGTGTTTGAGAATAGCTCATTACTAAAAGAAAAAAGGAAGGTGCTTTAAAGAGGGGCCTCCTGATGTTTACACATCCTGTAACTTCCTCCTTTCTATCAGCAATTTCTACCTTTCCAGCTCATAGGGAATCATCAGCAAGCCTGAAAGTAAGCCACCCTACTAGACTTAATTCCAACCTTGGGACGTGGGGACAGAAGATATGAACAAGTTAGTATACATTTCTGTAAAAATAGCCTTTCACTTACAACATTATTTTACATTAATGTGTATCCAGCCTTTGGAGTGTTTCCTGGACACTGGGAAGATTCACCAGTCATCAATTAAAGCTTTTCTGAAGCCTTGCAAAATAACCCAGAGGTAGTGGCAGTGGATCTCTCAATTCAAGATGTCTGTTTTCCTTCAGCACTCTCTAGACACCTGGCAGCATTTGGTTCTGTAGACAAAGGAGGAGTATTAAAACCATTTTTATTCCGGCCTCTTACAGGGACAAGAAGTAATTTCCCTTGGAGTCTTCGCTTTAGTGCAGGACAATAACAGCTGGGTAGGGATTTGGCCCAACACTTTGTGAGGTTTGTACTCATCTGTGGCTGTCAGATTGGCATTTCATATGAAATCAATAGACTATTTCTATTGAGACACCACACTGCTCTAACATCAGGAAGATTGTGAAAGTAATTTCTTGCTAAAGCTCTGGAGTCTCCATGCCTCAGCCAAGTCCAATATTCTTTAAGGAAACTCTATTTAAACTTAGCAGCTGCTCAAGTGGAAAGATCTGGAATTTCTGGATTTGAAGTTACTCTATCACTTACAAATGCTGTGAGGCAGTAGGCCACAGAGGGTAAGCCTACAGGCTTTGGAGACTGCTCAGGTGGGGACTGTATTCCCACCATTGACATGCTGGATGATCTCAGGATGTTCTTCAAATCTCTGCGTTTCAGAGATTTGTATCTTCTGAGGAATGAAAATTCTTCCCAAATGTCAAGGAGTGGCATGAAATGGAGGTACTGGCAAGGTGCATCAAACAATGAGTATGTAACAGGCTCTCGATAGCTATATGGATTATATTGATGCTATATTCTTCCAAATGCATGTACTTATGTTAAAGCCAGGAAGAGTCAATTAGCTTGGATCCAAGAAGTATGTGCTCTGTGACCCCACCTCTCTCTTGCTGGCTCTCTTCTCTCACACTAGGCCCTGGCTCCAGGGTTTGTTTCCCTTTGCTCCCCGTTACACTGATTCACCTCAATCTTTTTTGTGGTTTGTTTTGTTTTTAATCCACACCATCTCTAGCCTCACAACATCAACACCAGACAGCAATACAAACTATCAAATTTGGATTTAAGATCTTCAGGGAAGCTAATCATTTTCAACTTTATTTTTCAGAATTTCTGTGCATAATTTACAAAAGAAAGATAGCTTTAAAAAAATCAAGAGGAGTAACCAAAATTAAGCATGTCAGGTAATTTATGGGTGGGTAAGGATAATATTCATTATTCATGGGTAGGTGTAGTGTTTGCTCTCATGAGAATCACAGCTAAATTGATATCTGGTTAAGTTATGATTTGAGTTCTAGAAGGGAGTATTGGATATAGAGGATTATGGGTAGATTGAGGGACTACAACAGAATGCTGTGGTTAATGACCATTATTAGGTTGACAAGCATACAATCAAGGTCCAAGTGTTCTTGGCTTCACAGTTCCAGGGCCACTGTCAACAAAGTATGATAAATCAGACTAGTCAAGTATTTCTGTGACATCTGGTTTGATGGAGCTGCTTTTCCTAGCAAGATGTACAAACCAGGAAAGTCAAGATTACAGAACAGAACAGCAAATGTAGAGGAAAAATGATGACAAATTCCCAGTAATTTCCATAAATACCATCTCTGAGGCAGGTGACACCTACAATTAGTTAATGGTCAAGAATTTGAATTCTAAATGCATCATTCCTGGGAAGTCAGTCGTGTAGTGGGATTGTGTTTTGTTCTATTGTAAAAAGTTGTCCCACCTATTGGTTTAATAAAAATGCTGGCCAATGGCAGACAGGAAGTGTGGGCAGGGCTACCAGATTAAGAAAACTCTGGGAACATCTCAGAGCAGAGATGCTACAGGGATGAGACGGCAGCAGATGCAGAGGAAAGAAGCTGAAATGCTGCTCTGAGAAAAGATATCGAGCCACATGGCTGAACAAGATAAGAAAGATGGGTTAGTTTAAGGGTAAAGAGTTAGCAAGCTGTATGCCTGGACCCTAGGCCAATCAGCATAAAATTAATATAAGCATCTGTGTGATTCTGTGATTCTGGGGGACTGAAGAGCGTCTTGTCAAAGCTCTAGTCTAGACCTGAAAGTCTGGGCCAGAAACCCAATATAACACAGTAGGTTCTGAAAAAGCAATTCACTTTAAGGACTATAGATGCCTAAGAACTTGATCAAATCTTGCTCTCAGAATTGGTGATTTCAATGTGCTTCTGAGATATCTGTAAAGCCACACAATTTAAATATTACTCTAGTGGCAGGCAGTGAAATGTTTGTGTCAAAAGAAGTCCTGAGGAAATTCAGGCACTGAGATTGATCTGAGGGTGGGACAATAGGGGTGAGTATAAAGCAAAGAGTAGGAAGTATGCCTCTGATAGTTAAAAGTCCAGGTCAGTAGAATGAGCTGAAATCACCAACTACTTTCATGTGAAGCCTGGCACACAGCTGGGATTTACATCTAGTATCATGAACTTGGTTAATAGCTTGTACCTGGGGAGGCCATCGGCTTTAGAGGGGAAGGTATCACTGTGGTTTCGCTCTATGTACATAATACATTGGTCTGTCAAATTGATTGTGTTTATGACCATAGATTGGTGCTGCTTTCAGTTGTTGGTAAGAGAAACTACTTTGCGGTGGGCAGTGGTAGCTGTAGGGACCTATAACTACTCAAAGTATTGAGAATAAGTGATGGCTGAGTGACTAGTTCTAAGTGGGGCATCTTTATCACCCCCTTCAAGACTCAGGAACATTACAGAAGGGAGAGTGGAAAGAACACAAGAGCCAGAGGAAAGAGTGAATGCTGTGGAACAGTCTTCTAGGCGCTTACACTCTTGCATATACGGTAGCTGTGACTAGATCTGTACCAGGTTTGGTCTGTCAATTTCTTATTATAAAGGAGGGAGGGGCTTACAATGCCCCACAGTTGATGGGCACACACTTTGTTTGAGACCTAGGTTGTAAGTCCCATCTTCAGAAAGGAACTAAAGAAAGACCAAATCACAATTTTTCTTTTCATCATTCTTATTATTATTGGTGATGGTGCTGTTCTAACAAAGTTTCAGGCAGAAGGGGAATGTCAGAGCTGGGCATGGTGGCACATGGGAAACAGAGTCAGATTGCAATCTTAGGTTAATTTGGGCTACATAGTAAGATCTTGGATCAATAAAGTAATGTGTATGGAAAGTATAAGAAAGGAGGGGTGTTTAGAAAAGACGTGTTGTGTGGACAAACTTTCCTTATGTAGTGAGATCACTTCTGTGTCTCAAAGATGTGCACTCTCTTTTTCTAAATATTTTGGGCCACTTTATGTCTTCTCACGGTTTTGTATTTTTTTTTAATTGAATGCTGATATATCATGTGCACCTGTCCTCACTACTTTGCCTTAACCACAGGGATGCATGCCAACTCATGACAGCTGCCCAAATTTCAAATGGTATCTGTAGTTTTTTAAATTATTACTAATATCATTTCAGTGCAGAACTTTTGATTTGGAAACTGAAACCATTTCTGTTCTACTAGAAAATGAAAACTTGATGTTTGGTGTTCTATTTTAATTTGGGTTTTTACCAGCCAATAATTTTAATCAAAGTAAAATCTGCATTCTTGTTGAGCTTTAGTTTCTCAAATCTAAAATAGGAAAATCACAGCTTCAGTAACAGAATTGAAAATGAGGTCCTGGCATCTTTCTTAAAAGAAATTTGGATAAAGATTCTCAGTAAATGTTCACAAATTACCCACACCGTATGTCTAAATAGACACAAACAGACTTAGAAAACCTGGCTGGATTCAATGCAGTCATTAGGTATGTGGAAAATTACTGGGGCTTCATGGATGTATTTTTAAGATTTTATTTATTTTATGAGTGCTTTACCTGTATATTTGTGTGTGCACAATTTATGTTCCTGGTGCCTGAAGAGGCCAGAATAGGGAATTAGATCTTTGGAACTAAGCTACAGATGTTTGTAAACTGCCCTACAGGTGCTGGGAATGGAACTCAGGTTCCCTGGAAGAACAGCAAGTGCTCTTAATCACCGAGCCATCTAGCTGGTTGCTTCTTCATGACATTTGTATTACCATGTTTGTTCTGAGGTAGTGAAGGGGTTGGGAGGTCAAGGTCATGATGAAAGAAATCTTATACCGTAGCTCTGTACTTCCATGAAGAATTGATAAAATGGTAGGAGGGCCTGATTCATTCATGGGGTCTCAGTCATAACTTCTGAGATTCTGAGCAAAGCTTGGATGTTTTAAATTGGTAGACCATTCACGTTGCATTTTGGGTGAGCTATAAAACATCCTGAGAGGTCATTTGAATCTGTCTGCCAGCTTAAAAAGAAGCTCTCACATTCGCTGTTACTGCATACTGTATTTACTGTTTACTATACTTACTGTATACTATATACTTTGTTTTATACTGTATAGTGTATTTACTATATGCTGTACTTACTGTATATTATACATTATACGTGCTATATACTGTCCTTACTGTATACTATATACTGTACTTACTGTACACCGTATAATGTATTTGCTATATACTATATTTTGCTATACACTGCACTTATTGCATACTGTTTACTGTGTTTACTGGATACTGTTTGCTGCACCTACTGTATATTTACTTTATTATATACTGCTCTTTCTGTACACTGTGTACTGTGCTGCCACCAAAGAAAAAATTGTTTTTAAGACAATTAGTGATTGATAAATCATTGGAATTAACTTCCCTCACATTTACAGAAGAAAACCTCCCTCCTCTGAAAGAATTTGTAGGGGAATTTTACATCCTTTTCTCCATGCAACTTTGTCCATATTAATAATCCACAGAAGGATACAAACCTCTGAACAACAGAAGGAAGCCTGTACTCGAATCTCAGCTTGCGTTGGCAACAGTCACAAACTCATCCTCCAAACCACAGAGACACACTAGTGTTTACATTACTGTGATCAAACATTGAATCAGGTGATCAACACTGATTAAGTCAGTCTGCTGTTGACCCCAACATTCTTTCATCTGAACCCCCAAACCCAATTAACAGCCCATATCATTGTTCGTGTTGCTTCTGCTACCATGACATTTTTTTGGGCACAGTTAAATTACTTCTAAACCTTTGTCCGTTATGTGCCATCATACTGGCTGGATAGATGGCAGAAATGGTGGCTGGCATGTTGGTGGCTGACCTAAGAAAATAAGGGGTAAGAAAAGTCATAGACAAAAAATAGTTCATGAGATAGATGCGAGCTGCATGTGTCCTGTTTGTCAGCCTCATATTGAAAATAATACTCAAAAGCATAATAATAGCTAAGACGTTTAAGTGTCAGGTGACATTCTAGAAGTGTTCATTAATCTTTATAACAACCTCACAGCTGTGAGATGATTATTAACTTGGCTAGATTTAGGATCCCCTGGAGACACACTTCTGGGAGAAGAAGGTACCATTATGAATTAGACGATGTGAAAGGGTAAGAGGATTTGAAGTTACATTCTGAACAAGGGATACTATCCTATGGCCCAGACAGAATGAATACAAGGGCCAAGGGGAGAGACCAGGATGAGTGCCAGTGTCTCCTGTTCTCTGCTTCCTAACCAGGATGGATGTGAGCCAGCAGCCTCATACACCTGCAGCCACAGTCACAACCCACATCTGCTGCCATGTCTTCCTGACCCTGGTAGATTATACTCTGAAGCCATGACCCAGAACAAACCCTTCCTGTAAGTCACTTTCTTTTAGGTATTTAGTCATAGTTACAAGAAGAAGAAATGACATTGTTCAGACATGACGTGATCACAGGCTTCTTTACTCTGGAAAAAGGGACCCAGAAGACTTAATATCTGAGTGCTACAGTGTAAGATTTGACTGAACACTAACGGCTTAGAAGATGGAATAGAGGTGTAAGCCAAGGAATGTAGGCAGCCTCTGGATCAGGAACACAGACTCTTCCTGTGAGTCTCCAGAAAGCATAAGCCTTGCTGACCCTGACTTTCACCCAGGTGAGACCATTTGGATTTCTGACCTTCAGAACTATTATAATACATTTGTGTTGTCTTTTTGTTGTTGTTGTTTGTTTGTTTGTTTTGGAGACCTGGTTTCTCTGTGTAGCCTTAGCTGTCCTAAAACTCTCTCTGTACCAGGATGGCTTCAAACTCATAGAGACCTGCTTGCCTCTGCCTCTCAAATGCTGGGATTAAAAGTGTGTGCCACTACCACCTGGATTAATTTGTGTTGTCTTAAGTAACTACATCTAAAGCCGTTTATAGTAGCAACAAGAAATTAATAATAGAAACTAATATGGCATCCTTCTCTTCATGCATTGCCTCCGATGACATATAAAATAAGAGCCGGGAGACATCTCTAAATGAACACTGAATTATGGGTTCTGACTCCAGCAATGTGTGAAAGCTATTTTCTGAATGTTCCCTCTTCCTTAATGCCTATGATGGGATGTTCAAAACAAAGACCCCTGGGAGACTGCTTCACCTAGACAGGGCTTATGGCTTAGAAGAAACAGAACAAAGCCTCTTGCTAAGACTGCCCATGATGTCTCAAGTCATATGAAATCTAGTGGATTACAAACTTTATTAAAAAATACAAAAAAAGATGTGTTACATTTGTCTATGTTGCAGAATATTAGTTTACCTATGTAAAGATGTGTTTCATTTGTTTCTGCTGCATTAGTTTAACTATAAAGATGTCTTCCATTTGCTTCTCCTTGCTTGCTTAAAGCACCTGATTGGTCTGATAAAAATCTGGACAGCCACTAGCTAGGCAGTTAAGGGGCTGGCTGGCAGAGAGAATAAGTAGAAGGAATCTTAGCTTGAAAAGAGGAGAGGAGAATATAAGAGAGAGAGAGAAAGGAGATGCCCAGGTTGGCCAGCCTGCCCACCAGCCCACTCACAGCCAGACAGACACGAAAGAAACAATAAAAGCAGGACATAACTAATGAAAGAAAGGTAAAAAGTCCTGGGACAAAACATAGATAGAGAGAAATAGGTCAAATCAAATTATAAGAAATAGTGGGATAAGCATAAGATAAGGACATTCATAACTAATAAGTAGTGTGTAATGATTTGGGAGCTGGTTGGTGGCCCCAAGAATAGCCTGTTCCAACACAGCTTTACACATCACACACGCTCACTCATTAAATCCTCATAGTGCATGTGTGGACTAGAAAACTGAGCCATGTGTTGACTAAGTACATCAGCCAAAGTCAAATAGCTAATAAGGGGTGACATGAAGATTTGAATCCTGGCACATCTAGTTTTGCCATTTATATTTTCCATCACTTCTACGGCATGTTTGCCTCTTCTGCCAGGAGCTCATTCTAAAGCAAGCCCAGGGATAAAAGATAAAAAACACACGTTAAAAAGAGTCACAAAGAATGTTTGACATAGGCATTGAATGAAGTCACTGGAGCCAGACACTGTTTTCAAATATTCACAACAGAAGCATGGATGCTTTATGTATGGGCAGGTGGCAGTCTGGCCGGCTTTATTTTTCTAAGTGGCAGTGTTGGTATCAGACTGCCAATCCAGAGACGTGTGAAAGGATTTGGAGTTTGCTATTATTTCCTGGTGCTAACATACCTTGACAGAAAACAGTCACAAGACTCCCAAGGGTGGCCAGGGTGTCAAGCCTGTCTTCTGAGAAGAAGCAAGCATTCCCATGTCCAAGAGATGGAATGGATGTTTTCCTGGCTGAGTTGCTGGTGGCATTGTTTTTACTAAGCATCTCTCCTTGAAGAACTGTATTTTAATCTCCACAAAAGACCTGCAGATCCCATTCACCCCCCACCTCCTCTTTGAAGGAAGACAAAGAAGACCAGTCTTCAGGGTTCTGTCTTTTCTACAGGCTCCTACAGGACCTGGAGCCAACCTCCTGCCTCCCCTTCTCTGGTTGCCTGCCACTGAGCCACATGGGTTTTTTTTTTTTCTCCTACACAAGCTTCTTTTTTGGCTATCAGTGAACACACTGACCTTTGAAATATAGAAAGGAAAGCGCTTTGAAACATAACGGGCTCAAACCGAGTTTAGACAGCCTCATCTGGAGGCCAGAACAAAGAGGAGCATAGTCTTCAAGCTGTCTTCGTAATTACACCGAGCAGCTATCATTCTGGCCCCAGAGAGCAGGGAAGCCACATAGGCTACTTTGTTGCATAGCCCTCCAGCCAAATATCCCATGTGGCTGGAGCTGTTTTCCAGGATTCCGGGCTCTTTTCCTTCCCCATTAAACCCCTCAACCCTTCTTGGCAAAGGCCCCTAGGTGAGGTAAGTGCCAATTAGCCAAGAAAAAGCTTCATGTGTTCCAGGGTTATGGCTTGGAGCTGGGTTCTCAGGAAAAAAACATTCTTCTTCTCTGGTCCAGAAGCCAGGGTAGGCAGAGAGCGAGGATCTTAAGGGTGGCTCAGATGTCATTTATCTTTGCTTCTTTCTTACCCCCTGGGAAAAAGTCTCTTCTGAGGGTTTCTTCAACTTGAAGTGATGGAGGTAAACCTATCAGAAGATAAAAGCAAACGCTTCAGCTGTGAAGTAACCATGGCAGAAAGCTTGGCAAACTGAGCTTTGGGGGGAGCATTACATTTTTTTGGTGGTGAGAGGTTCTTTTGAAATAAGCATGGCCAGAATTCAGAATGAGTAGGTAGATGAGCATATCCATCTAATTTAAAAAATTGTTAAAGCCCTTTGGAAGCTTCAAATTTGGATTGGATTATTTTTCTATACCAGAAATAGTTCTTACACACGTTTCCATTATTTGAGAGTTATCACATCAGTATCTGAAGACATGGGTCACAGTAGCCTGCAGCTAACATCCCAGAGCCCTTAAAAGCCAAGAGGCTTAGCAGTGAAGGAATGAATAAGCAGAGACACAGTCACACAATTCTTCTCATCATTAATTATACCCCATGTTCAGTATACGCAAACAGCACGTACCACCACATTTTAATGTATTGTTTTTCCCTCATTTCATTACTATTTGATCTTACCTATCCAAGGGCATGGGGGAATCTTTCCATTTTCTGATATCTCATTTCAGTCTTGTGATTTGGATTTTCATTTGCCTGGGAACAAAGCCTGGCCTCTCTTCCCCACTGGGGAAGAGGCAGGTCCTGTTTCTGGAAGCACCATGGTGGTACCCTTGAAGCAGCATGCTCCCTGGCCCAGGATTTACTCTCTGCTATCTTCTCCCTACCCACAACAGGCCCTGCATTTGCTGTGCACTGAAGAGGTAAAAATATGCAACCAATCAAATTGTCTTGCCACTAAGTGGCAAACAAACAATCCTTTTGTTTTATTGAAACTGAATAGATTGTTCTTTGGGAGAAAAATAAAACCTCAAATGCTAACACGTATCATCTTTTCAAATAGAGGGGGTGGCACAATGGATGTTTTTCACTCACCAAGCCCTCCTCTCTTAATCAAGGGCGGTAGACATAGCGCATTTTCCAGCCTCTGCATTGGGTGGCACGGGGAATGTGGGCCAAGATGATGCATACAATTTCTAAGTCGTGTCTCCGCTAAACCCTTAAGCAGTGCTGCCTGAAGGGCTAGTAGACCTGCTCATAGCTAGCACGGTACTGCCAGGTTTTTCCCTCTCGCTTGCTAAACTGTTATATTATTGTATTCCCAAAGCTAACCCCCAAGGTCTATTCCCTCATTTAGCCACTGACTCATTCCTGAGACTGAACACCAAGGTCCAGCAGTTAAAAATTATTTGGCTATACTGGCTAACCTGTCCAATCAAGACTTAACCAGCTCACTCCAGCACAGACCTCTGCTCTCCTTTTCACTTTAAAAACCCACTCCTGGAAATACAAAAACAAATGCAACCCCCCCAAAAAAAACTCCACCTGCTGCCTTTGTCTAGTCTAGAGGAAGCATGTTACCCCCCCCCCCCAGCCCCTCTGAGCTAGTAAATCTCTGTGCTGAGAGTTTGGTGTCTGAGTGTGTCCTGTACTGACTCTTGAAGTCAGAAATGGTGATTCCTCCACAAGTTCCTTTATTGTATAGAATTGTTTTGGCTATTCTGGTGTTTTTGCTTTTGCATATGGAATTGAGTATTGGTCTTTCAATATCTGTGAAGAATTGTGTTGGGATTGATGGGGATTGCATTGAATCTGTAGAGTGCCATTTTTACTATTTGATCTTACCTATCCAAGGGCATGGGGGAATCTTTCCATTTTCTGATATCTTCTTCAATTTCTTTCAAAGACTTAAGGTTTTCATCATAGAGGTCTGTGACTTCTTTGGTTAAAGTTACTCCAAGATATTTGATGTTTTTTGTGGCTATTGTAAAAGATGCTGTTTCCCTGATTTCTTTCTCTGCCTGTTTATCATTTGTATATTGGAAGGCTACATTTATTTTTGAGTTAATCTTGTATCCTGCCACATTGCTGAAGATGTTTTTCAGCTGTAGAGTTACCTGGTAGAATTTGGGGGTCATTTATGTACACTGTCATATCATCTGCAAATAGCAAATGTTTGGCTTCTTCATTTTAAATGTGTATCCCCTTGATCTTATGTTGTCTTATTGCTCTAGCTAGAACTTTAAGTACTATATTGAATAAACAGAGGGAGAGAGGACAGCCTTGTCTTATTTTTGATTTTAGTGGAATCACTTTGAGTTTTCTCTCTATTTAGTTTGATGCTGGTTACTGGTTTGCTGTATATAGCCTTTATTATGTTTAGGTATGTTCCCTGTATCCCTGATCTTTCCAAGACCCTTATCATGAAAGGGTATTTGATTTTGTCAAAGGCTTTTTTAGTATCTAGTGAGATTATCATGTGTTTTTTTTTTTCTTTCAGTTTGTTTATATGGTGGATTACATTGACAGATCTCTGGGATGAATACTACTGGTTTGCTAGTATTTTATTGAGTATTTTTGTATCAATGTTCATGAGAAAGATTGGTTTGTAATTATCTTTCCTAGCTACATCTTTGTGTAGTTTGGGTATCAGGGTGACTGTAGCCTCATAAAAAAGTTTGGCAATGCTTCTTCTGTTTCTATTGTGTGGAACAATTTAAGAAATACAGGTATTAGCTCTTCTTCAAAATTCTGATAGAATTATGTGCTGAAACCATTTGATCCTGGGCTTTTCTTTTTGTTGGGAAATTATTGATGGCTGCTTCTATTTCCTTTGGAGTTACAGGTCTGTTTAAGTTGTTTATATGATCTTGATTTAATTTTGCTATGTGGTAGCTATCAAAAAAAAAATTGTGCATTTCTTTTAGGTTTTCCAAATTTGTGAAGTACAAGTTTTCAAAGTATGACCTAATGATTCTCTGGATTTCCTTAATGTCTTCTGTTAAATTCCCCCTTTTTATTTTTGATTTTGTTAATATGGATGTTCTCCTACTGCCTTTTGGTTAGTTTGGATAAGGGTTTGTCTATCTTACTGATTTTCTCAAAGAACCAATTCTTTGTTTCATTGATTCTTTTTATTATTCTCTTTGTTTCTATTCTATTCATTTCAGCTCTCAATTTAATTATTTCCTGGCATTTATTCCTCCTGGATGAAGTTGCATATTTTTGTCCTAGAGTTTTAAGGTGTACTGTTAAGTCACTAGTATGAGATTTCTCCAAATTCATTATGTAGGCACTTAGTGCTATAAACTTTCCTCTTAGCATTGCTTTCATTTTGTCCCATAAGTTTGGGTATGTTGTGCATTCATTTTCATTGAATTCTAGGAAGTCTTTAATTTATTTATTTATTCCTTCCTTTTTTTCCTTCTTTCTTTCTTTCTTTCTTTCTTTCTTCCTTCCTTCCTTCTGAATGCTGCAGTTGGGGTGTGTGGCACTGGTGGACTCTAGTGTCATGGGGATGTTGGGCACAGGAGAGGGAAGGGGAGGAGACTGCTGCTGGGTCTCTGGCTCTGGGATGGTGTGGGGGAGGAGCAGAGTATGTGGCCCTGGTGCCTACGACTAGAGCAGTAGGTGGACCAGCTGAGAGCTTAGGGACTTAGCTGTCTTTCCCAGTTGACTCCAGTTATATAGATCTATCTATCTATCATCTATCTATCTATCTACCTATCTATCTACCTATCTATCTACCTACCTATCTATCTACCTACCTATCTATCTATCTATCTATCTATCTACCTACCTATCTACCTATCTATCATCTATCTATCTATCTATCTATCTATCTACCTATCTATCTATCTACCTACCTATCTATCTATCTATCTATCTACCTACCTACCTATCTATCTATCTGTCTATCTACCTATCTATCTATCTATCATCTATCTACCTACCTACCTATATAACAGGCATATAAACCAAATACATACTTATAATAAATCATTGGTTTTAAAATTTAAATTAAAAAAATAAATTTATTTTAAAACAATTCTTTGGTATACCTATAATCTTATTGTTTATTAAAGATAAAAGCAAACTTGTATTCTAATGAGATGGATGTTTTTATTTTTTTACACAAAGAATTAAATTCTAGTTGAATATTTGACACAGTAGGACATTATATATCTTTATTGTTTTTCAGAATTGGTCAATATTTCTATCTTATAACCATCAAGATTGAGAAGAACACTGCATAAATTCATAGTACAAAATGGCAAAAGTATGTTTAGGCACATTTTAAACAATCTCTCCTAATCCCAAACTAAAATTGATTTAATATTTTTTCTAAAACTCAAGACAGAAACTCGAACAGCAATTTTAAAAACTTTTTATTTCAAAATATTTTTATGCAATAAACACCACACACACACACACACACACACACACACACACACACACACACACACATTTGGAGAGAGGAATTCTATGTGTAGCCCTGGCTGTCCTGGAAGTAGTCTGTAGACCAGGCTGGCCTAGAACTCAAAGGGACCCTCCTCTTGCGTTTGGGATCAAAAGTGTGCATCACCACTGCCCAGCTCATTCAGTCTATTTTGATCACATTCTTCTCCACCTCAATTCCTCCCAGGTCGCCTCACTCTCCTTCCCACCTAACTAAATGTTCTTACTTTCTCTCTTTCTCAAAAATGAAAGAAAGGAAAGAAAAAAAAAAACAGAAAGAACAAAACATACACACACACACAAACATGGAGTCTATTCTTTTTGGCCAATTATTTCTATGCATGAGGCCTGCCCTGAAGTGTGGTTGATATACTTAGTGACCTTCCATTGGAGAAAATTCATTTTCCCTTTCTCAACAGGTATCAATTTCAAATAGCTTCTTGGCTTGGCAGGGGTGAGGTGGGGTGGAGTGGGGGAGTGGAGATGGGGGGATTGTGTGCGTTTTTTTTTCTTTCAGTGCCGGAATTTTTAAACAGGAAATTTAAAACCAAACATTCTATTACAATATGATCCAAAGGCACAACTCTGATACTTCCATGCTGAGAAAGGATGGTAGGAAAAGGATCGTATATGTTTTTTGTTATTAAATTATTATGTTTCAATAATATGCACAGTAAAACACTACAACTTATAACACACAATGGTCTTGAATTTGAAGTGTTCAGACGTCATTCCCTGGTGCTAGATCGTGCCAGGGCATGAACAATACTAAGTATGTTTGTTATATACTCAAAACCAAGGCTCTTTATAGTCATGCCATGCACTATGAGTGGGGGATGGACAGAAACACCTCAGATTAATTTTGCATTTCATTTTGCCATTGTGTATTATTCAGAAAGCTGGAGTTGTTGCCAATTTCTTCTCAATTCTCACCTCCAACTGTATTACCCCCACAGATGGCTACAAAACACTGCTTTTGAAACCTTAAGTGACAGCAGGGATTTGAGCAGATAGTCTCAGGCAGGACTGTCAGCTCACTCTACCCAGGGGAGATGGAACCAACTTCCCTGTAGAAAGAGTCTAGGGTTATATTTTTAGCAAACACACAAATTGTAGTTTGTCTATCACTGAGGGTAAAAGGAAAATCCCAGCCGTCATGTGTTTTACATGACCATGCTTCTGTTCTCAGGAACCAAGGTTTGTTGTAATTACTATACAAGCTAGTTTAAACAACCCGTAGCTAGCAGCTTGATGAAGAGTATGATAGTACAGGTCCCAATACTCAAGAAGCTGAGGCAGGAGGATGGCCAAATCCAAGGCCAACCCAAACCACAGAGTTATATTTCAAACTACAACAACAACAACAAAAGCCAAACATGTCACTCTTCTGATTTTAGCCATGAGGACACTGGCACAGTAAAGCTTGGTCCCTTGTGGTACAGCCTGTCTTCTATCACTGGACTCACATGTTGTCAGGCTCTCTAGGTTGCCCATGATTCTAATTTGCCCCTTCATTTAAATTCTCCAAAGAGACATAGCACAGCTGCCAGACCACAGAAGTGCTACTAAAATGCACTGAGTCTCTTACATCTAACAGGGACAGTATTGAGAAATTCAAGCTCACAGATATTATCATCGAAGTTCATAAGATCCTGAAGAACACCATGTTTATTCATCCATGCTGCTAAACACCACAGGGATGGAGACCTTTAAAACCTGTTGAGATCATTTAGGAGAGAAAGGGAGTCTGCTTTCAGATAACTGCACACAGCATCTTCTGTCTCCACTCCAGTTACATAGAGAGAGACAAGGCTTCTTTGCTGCCAGTTTCAGATGGAGCAGCCAACGGGATGCATGCATAGCCTCTCTGCTCACCAACAAAACCTGTTATAACTAATTCTTCCCAATGCTGGTAAGTCAGACTTAGCCTCAAAGAGAGGAATGGACAGTGATCTCAGCATTGGCTTTTCCTGCATGCCAAATTCATGCTTGTGTTTCATGGGTAAGCATGTGTTGCACTTGCTGTACGTCACTACTGACTGTTGGAACCAGCTTTGTGTGTGTGTGTGGGGAAGGTTTACAGGTAATGTAAAGGGAAATTTTTCATAACTACTGAATGTTTGCAGAAATGAAAGCAGCGTTTTAAACTTGCATTTCAGGCCTATGTAGCCTCGATGACATAGAAATGGCTCACGGAAAGAAAGATATTCTCTCTCTCTCTCTCTCTCTCTCTCTCTCTCTCTCTCACACACACACACACACACACACACACACACAATCCTTACTAATCTCTCTCTCTCTTTTCTCTTTTTCTTCCATGACATGGTTTCTCTGTGTAGTACTGTCTGTTCTAGAACTCACTCTGTAAACCAGGCTAGCCTTGAACTCAGAGTTCTGTCTGCCCCTGCCTCCCAAAGGGATAAAAGGCATGATCCACCATCACCCAGCTTCACAAATCTTTTCTAGGAATCCAACATACAATATACTCCTCTTAGTCTTAGAATAAAATAGATCTAAAATTTGTTAGGCACAATTTTAATTTCCATTTCCTCAAATGAGAGGCTTACAAGTTAAACATTGTATTAAACTTGTGTAAATAGGAAAGTTGGATAGAATATATGCTAAAACTCTTTGAGATTGTTTAAATAACTGTTATCTATATATCTATCTATCTACCTATCCATCTATTATGTATACATGTGTGTCACAGCACACATGATTTGGTTTTCTCCTTCTACCCTGTGTGTCCTGGGGATCCAGCTCAGGTTGTCAGGTTTAGCATTAAGCCCCCATATCTGCTGCATCTATTCTAAATGACTAGGCTCTCAAAGATGTAGTTGTAATGGGGAATAAGTCTGAGTATTGAATTCTTACACTTAAATCTAGAGTGCTTGCTGTATGGGTCAGTATTGCACTTCAGCTGGTAATGTATTTGCTTAACATAATCGAAGCCTTAGGTTTCATTCCAGCTCCATGCAAAGCAGGCTAGCTCACCCCTTACAGTTCTCCTCATGTCCTGTGTAATAACAACACTCTAGAGGTGGACGCAGAAGTTCAAAGTCACCCTTGGTTACATAGAGAGGTGGAGGCCAACTGGGGCTACAGGAGACCACCTTTTGAAAAAATGGATTTTTTTAGATAGTTCATAACTGGAAATGTTCATGTTTATGCTTCTTGTTTTTCTCTAGTCATTCTGCATTAATGAGGACTTTCTAAAAAAACAAAGAGCCTGTACTGATACAGCTTGCCGGGCCATCAGCCGTAATTCGCAGAATCAATTACTTGGCATTAATCCTATGCTTTCAGGCTCTTCCACAAATTTTTTAAAAAATATAATAGCCTATGATGGTGTCCTTTTATAAATAAACTCAGGGTCTACTAACAAGTGGAGCTCTGTGCAATTGTTCACTCAGGGCCACCCTGTGACAGACGGAAGGGGCAGCCTTGATAAGAGTCCAGATGACCCCTTACAGTTATCCTTGTGTCCCGTGTAGTCCATTAGCATCCTTTCATTTGCTTATGGCCATAGCAGGGGTCAAAGAGTTGAATTTAAAAAATTGTACGACTTTTATTGGGGAAGGGGGCCAGAATATCTGAACCTTTTATTTCAGTTTTCTCCTCCAGGCACCTCACCCTCCAGCAGGGAAGAGCTGTCAATCATTTTCTTGGGCTTTTACATTTGTTCTTTCCATTTGTTTTTCATCCTTGCTTCTTGTCCACCTTAGTTCCTGTCATGTGACCCCACTTCACAAGCATGAGAACCTACAGTTTCAGTTGTGCGTGCAGTAAAAAAATAGAATGGTATTGGAATTCTTGGGAACCCTTGAACAATCATAAAAAGGAAGGTTAAAAAAAAAGAGAAAATACTTGATATCTTATTTATTTATTTATCTATTTGTTTGTTGAGAGTGTACACACACACAAAGATACACATGCACACATACACATTCATATATACAATCCAGAATATGTGCCACATATGTGAAGGTCAGAGGACCTTCTATTTTTCTACCACATGGAACCTTGGGACTAGACTTAGATTCTTGGACTTTGTGACAAGTGCCTTTACCAATGGAACTACTTTACTAATTTGAGATAAAACTTTTAAGTTGTAAAAAGATGCGAAGAAGATGCAAAAGACAAAGGAAGCCAGAGAATGGATATGAAGATGAAAATAAGGTGCAGGTAGTAGATGAAAGGCTGGAACCTCTGAGTGAAGGTTCTGGAAGTCTCACTCCTCTGTGATATCTTCTCTTTTAGTGGCTGGGGGTGGTTCAGCTGTTGTTGTTTTTTGTTTTTTTTTTAACATAAATGTCTTTCAACCAAGGAATAATTTGCATGTGTACCCTAACAGCAAACCTGTCATTTTCACATTTAACAATAGTAATGTGGCCTCATGGCTTCCCCCGGCCCTCATCCAATGTCATGGTGATACCCAATCCATCTAAAAGGCAAATATGGTCACATTACTCCCCAGCTACAAGTGGATGTCTCATCACCTGTATACAATTCTTTTCAAGATCTAACCTGTCTCCAGTCTAGCCTGCCCTCCTGTCAGATGGAACCTGACACACACCCTGTGCTCCCTCCATCTTGCACTCCCTTCTAACTATATGCTCCTGTTGTGGTACTGATGGCCTGAATAAATCCCATCATCATTCCAGATCCAGAATTTCATTTGGAGGTTTTCCCATTGCTCCCAAATAAGGGCGAGATGGTCTAGCCTTGGCCATCCTTGGTGAATTATGTTTGTTAAGCTACCTCTTGTTTCTGTTGCTTAACATTTTGTCAGTATTTTGAGAAATGTGCTCTGAAGAAAATTTGTATAAAATTCTGAGAAGGTGAGGGGGCGGCAGGGAGAGGGGAATAGAGAGCATCCTGTTCTTCCATGCTGGAGGTTATTTCCCATAACCCAGCCAGCTATTTTACAACCACCTGTAATTCCGGATCTAGGAGATCTTATGTCCTCTATGAGTACCTGCACAAATATCAGCACAAAATCAACACACAAACATACATACACACAAATTAGAACTAAATTGTTAAATCAGAAACACTTGGCTGTGAAATGTACAGATTCACTTTTGTTTAAAATAGACAAGAATCACTATCTTCTAGTTTTCTTGTGTGAGTACAAACCAACACAAAGCAGGTTGTAAGTTAAAACAAAATCAAATAAACAAAGCAGTTGCTTCTGAGCCTCAGGTCAAATCAATCACTATGGAGATAGGAACTCAGGGTCTGTGGAATCCTTGCAATATCCAGTCTTGTTCACCAGCATTTCCACAGCATTATTTTCTATATTATTTTGTATAAGATCCTTTGTAATAAACAATTCCAGGTAGCAAGGATATGTTACGGCTTACAGTTCAAGGGGAACATTCCATCATGGTAAAGAGGACACCCAAAAGTTAAGGAACGCATTATGTCAGGAGCCAACAGCTCACATCACATCTGCACTTACGCATCAGAGAGTGAATAGAAAGTTGTGCCTAGCTGTCAATCATCAAGTCCTGCCCATCACGACCTATTTCCTTCAGTGATGATCTACTTCTGGAGGGTTTCATAAGTATTCCAAACTTGTCATCACCTGAGAACCAAGTATTCAAATGCATGAAGCTACAGAAACATTTCACATTCAAACCACAGTGTAACCCCAGGCCCTGGTGCAGAAAAGGTATTAAGTAAACACAGCATCTTTTATGGACTGAAAGCAGCAGTGTGGCACAGAGAAGCTCTGAATGTGTACAGCAGGACAGAAATGCAGCCAAAGCATCAACAAGATTAGCTCAAGGCCCACTGGCTTCCTGTAGAGGAGGCTAAGTAGGAGCAGAGACTGCCGATGTTGGGCTGTTGCTTTGCAGAAATCCTTGGCGTGGGCTGTGAAATGTCAAATCCAGATTTGATTAAGCCCAATTCCGAATCCCCAAGGCAAGTGTGTATCCACGGTCCTAATGTAATTATCAGAGCCACCTCTGTCTGCTACTTTAAAAGGACTGAGTTTGCAACCCTTTCCTTGATACTAATTCCTACAAAATGAAGCCTGCAATTAATTCATCACATCCCAAGTGGATAGCACCTAAAAAGCTTGATCTGACTTCTTCCTAAAAGCTAAAACCTTAAATGAAGCAGCAGAAACAACACAATTTCCTTCTGATATGCTGAAAAGTTGGGGCAAAGAGTGGGTCCTAAAGGCAACAGCTGAGATCAAAGTCCCCCTGCTTTTGCCTACAATAAGGCTCTAAACATTTTCATTTCTTCCTCGAGATGATAATCTATCCTTTCCCAGTTAACCTATACTTTGAATTTTTGGAGGCAGTCAATAATGAGACTCTAGACTGAAGGAGTCAGGATATTAAAGAGAAAAGGTGGCTTTTCCTGCTTCCCTACATTTGGAGGATGGGCAAAAATCCAAACAGAAACCTCCTTCCACAGCAAAGGCACCACGGGCATATATCAAATTAAACCAAAAAGCCACAGCTTCACTGAAGCAGAAGAGATTTCGCCACTGCATTCTCAGAGGGAAGAGAAGAAGAAGGCGTCTACGCCCTAGTTAACCACAAGCCAGAGCTCCACTTTGTTCAGTGCAATTCACAACACGTTATGTCTTCTTCCTTCTCCTCCTCCTCTTCCTCTTCCTCCCCTGCTGTGGAATAAATCTACACTGCTCTCCCTTCTTCTTTTTTTTTCTTTTTCCTTTGTTTTCTTGCTTTAAAACTTATTCCTATCTGTATTTAAAGACTGACTGGGACCAAGATCATAAGGAACAAAACTTCAGGAAAGAAAGACTGCTTTTTTTTTTTTTTTTTTTTTGTGTGTGTGTGTGTGTGTGTGTGTGTGTGTGTGTGTGTCTGTGTGTGTCTGTGTGTGAAATTCAAGCGGAGAAAGAAAAACAGTTTGGTGTGTCGATGCTTGACCTTACCCAGTAGTAGAGTCTTGGCATGCTTCACGTAGCTCAGAGACAGAATTTGGGAGAGGTCTAGTGAGTTGTTAAGCCACCAAAAATTAGAACTTTGCTTATTGCCTTTCACAGAAATAATTCATGTTTTCAAGTTCTAAGAGCTTCCTCCGACAGGACCAACAAGTTTCAGGGAATAGTTTCTGGGTGACCTTAGAACCAAACTCCTACTCTGGGGACTTTTGGAATTGTCTCTGTCCAGATAGATATCTAGAGGTAGAATAGTTTCTGTTGGAATGTTCTGCACTGGGCTCAATACAAGAGAAAGATGATTTCCCAAATGAGAACCATCCAGGACAGAAATAGGTCGAGGGAAGGGAACAATTTCACCAGGGCTTCACTCCTACTTTAAGCACAGATCCTGGAAATGGCAGTGATATTGTGGCTCAGCCTTGGCAGCAGCTGTCATGAGGATGCCTGGCTTAAATACCACAGTGCTCTTCTGTGCACAAATTATATTAAAAGTAGTTTCTGCCTTCCAGGCACTCCTTTGCCTAAAAGCATCCACTGTCCCCTTCTGCCTGTATATAAAACCTAAACTCAGAGATGCTCCCACCCCAGCTTACCCTCATCTCTGCTTTTGTTTTCTTAGCATCTTGTCCTGTAGACCAAGGCCTGTCAAACTTCTTTTCTATAAAAAGCTAAATTGTAAATATTTGAGTCTTTCAGGCCATGTGTTCTCTGTCACCACTGTTGAATCCTGCTGTGGCAGAATAAAAAAGCAGCTATGGGCAATATGTAACTGAAAAAACATGACTGTGCTTCAATAAAATCTTATTTACAAAAACAGGTAACAGACGGCATTTCATTTGGCCTGGGGCTGTGATTTGCCAGCTTAACTTCTATTTTCGACAGACCAAATGTGCCCCCTCTCCATACTAGTTCATCCTGCCTTATTGCCTCGTGTCCTTTTCTTCAAGCTCAGATTGGTTAACTATTTAAAACTCATTAGTCACTGAAAGATTATTTTGTTCCAGCTGCAGTTCTTGGAGCTAAAGACACAAAAGTGAAAAACAAGTTTTCTATTGTGATGAAATCTAAATTCTAGCAGAAGCAAGAAGACAATAAAGTAGCCAATGGAAACATTTAGGTTAGGTGAAGTAGGGTGAAGGCAGTACAAATATGGAGGTAGAGGGCTGCTTTGGTGTATTGAGAAATGCACATTGATGAGATGGTTCGCTAGCAGTGAAGGTCTAGCACACATTCTACCTGCGTAGAGGTGACGATGCAGGAAACAGTCAAAGCAGACAGAACAGGAAGTGGGAAGTAGCTAAGGTAGATTCTTCTTGGCCTGTGGGAGGAAATGAAAGGAAGCCAGCATTGTTAGGTTGTTCCGAATTTGTATGGGATGAGATGGAAGTTGTAGCCATGAGCGAGATTTGCTGGGGCCTTGTGAACCTTGGAAAGGACTTGAATTTTATTCTGAATGAGATTGGCAACTTTGAAAAAGGAAGAGTAGAAGAATGACACATTTTCATTATGTTTGAATGAGAACACTGGTAGCTGTATGTGTAGGGTGGTAGGAAGGTTAGGGTAAATATGGAGAGAGCTGGTAAAAGGTGACAAATGCTATTTAGGGTCCTAAAACAGAAGGATTAAGACTTTAGACGGTGAATGCAATATAAAGGCATGGTGGGCCGATGGAGTACAAAATAATGCCTAGAGTTTAGAAGAAAGACAGTCCCATTAATTAAGGTAATGAGGATTGGATAGGGACAAACTAAATTAATTTTTTTTATCATGTTACATTTGAGATGTTATTTGGACTTTTCTCAGTGAGCTGCTAAACTAACACTTGGATAAGTGTGCCTTGAAGTGTCAAAGACAGAGAGGTAGACATTTGAGAACTATCTGCAATGGACACATAAGGTTATGAGATGAAGTTAGACCTCTTAGCAAGAGGCAAGAGAAGAAGTGATTGGGAAAGATTATATTCAGATAATTCGACCTTGAGTAGATTTTTAAAAAATCCAACAAATAAAGCTTACAAAGAATGTCCAGTGAGACAGGAAGTAAAGTAAGTGACACCCCCCCCACCAAGTGAAGCAAATCTCTTTAGAAGGAGGAACTGAGTACGCATGTAAAATTTCACAAACATATTGAGCAAGTTGAGGACTGAGACACGATGCAGATCTGGCAACCTAGGAACAATGTTGACCTTTTCAGCAGTGGTCTGAGGAGCAGTGAAGATGGAAAGCTGGTGGGACTATATAAAACAGAAAATGAAAAACCTAACTATTTTCTTCCTTCTCCTGGGATCCAGAACTACTTTGTAGTATTTGTGGTGGTTAGTCTTTTTTTTTTTTTTCCCAACTTGACTTAGAATTACCCTGGAGACTCCAGGCCAGTCTTGGAAGGTGTTTCCAGAAAGGTTTATTGAAGGAGAGAAGACCCATCCTGAATGTGGGTGATATTACCCTGTCAGCTGGAGCTTTAGACAGAATAAGGGAAGAAAAGGGAGAAAAGCAATCTTAGCATCAGTGTTCATTTCTCCCTGCTTCCTGGCTGCAGACTCTGGCCCCAAGCTGCTGCCAAACCCATGTCCTCCTGACAATGATGTATTCTTAAACTGTGATTCAAATAAATCCCACTATCCTTGAGTGGATTGTGTCAGATATTTCATCATAGTAATAAAAAAGCACCTAACACAACATTCCACCATTTTAACTATTAGTTTATGTTTCTATATTCTCAGCTAGCTTGTGATCAATTCTAAAACCAAGCCTCCATCTGCTCATCAATCTTCATAACAACATAAAATGAGGTACATAGTAGATGTTCCCTGAATGCTTGTTAAATGAATGAATATAAAACTGTAATCTAAGAAAATAAGATTTTTGCATAAATGAGTATGACTTTCATAAGGACTAGAAACAGCAATAATAATAATGATCTTTTTTTCAAACATGATTAAAGTTACCAATATTTAAAATAAATATAAAAATTCATAGTTCAAAATACAACCAATGTGTCAGGGATAATCTATTAAAATATAACTTTGGCTCTGAAGCTCATTACGTTCTGAAAGTGCCTGGTGCCTATAAGTTGAATTATTTGTATGCAAAATTTCAGAAGATGACAGACTGGACACTATATACACTGCACATACTTAAGTTTGTATCTAGATTTTTTTTCTGCAGTACTGAGAATCAAACTCAGGTCTTTGGGGTAAACATTCTGCCACTGAGCTTGTTAGAACTAGCTTTACTGGATCATTTTACTCCTACCTCTAACTTATACAAACATGATCCTCCATAGCACATGTTGAGATTACCCAGTAGAGAGATTCTGGATTTACTGAAGATAATGGGGATGGTCCAGAAGTACTAGGAAGCATCTCTTCATTTTGTAGACCATATCCTTAGCAAAGGATTCCATAGTATTTGTATCCCTGCTTCTTTTAGAAATCCCAGGGTTACTAACTCATCATTATTGTGAGAAACCCCTCACATTGTTATTCCTCTTTGTCTTGGTTTAAAAGAGAATAGCCCCATAAATTTGTAGGTTTGAATACTTAGTTTCTAGTTAGTGGATCTGTTTGGAAAGGATTAGGAGGTGTGGCCTTGCTGGAGCCTGACTTTGGGGTTTCAAAACCCCATGTCAATCTCATTAGCTCTGTCTGCCTCAAGTCTTTGGATCAAGATGTAAGCTCTCTGCTATTATTTCATCACTATGCTGGTCTGCCTGCTGCTTCCATACTTTCCACCCTAATGTCCACTCTCTGAAACTGTGAACCCCAATAAACTCTTTCTTATGTAAGGTGCCTTCATGAAGATGTTTTGTCACAGTAATTGAAAAGAAACTAAAATACTCGCTTTAAGGTCACAGTTAAGAAATGGGACTGACTCTGGTAAATTCCTTGGAATTGGTTTGATTGTGTCAGCTTTTTGTTGAATTCTTAATAGCTGTACTGTTAAGCACAGAAGCATGGATTATCACTTAGAATCAGATTATTCAAATGACTTCTTGATTATACCATTTAATTCAATTAACACCAAGACTTCATGCCCAAAAGTTAAATAGTGATTTTTTTTTCCAACGGTTCATTTCAAAAGCAAAGTAGCTTCATTTTAAAGGACAAAAACTGCAATCAATCTGTCAATCTCTGAGTGACAGCTAGTACAGTTAATGACTAGAATGTAGTCATCTGGGTATATTTTTATTTATTCAATATGAGAAAAATGCTTGTAGACATGTTGGGTGAGCCATAAGACCAAAGCCATACAAAATTAGAGCACTCTTGTTGGAGATATTTTCCTTGGTGTAAGAAGGTTTCTCATGTGAAACTTGACATAGAGGTATAATTGAAGTTTGACATGGAAAGTAAGTCATGAGCTTTAGGTAATGACCATGAGCATGTAATACAATGGCTAGATCTAACAATATAGGGGTGTAAGAAGCCAAAAACAGATACAACAGAGAAAAATAGAGGCAACTGGATTTATTTATTCCTTTTTCCCCTTATATGCATTAAATTGCCAAGGATCCCAAGAAGTAAAAAGCTTGTTTCCTACATAAAGATTATAGTTTCTTTTTTATATTACAGAGAAATAACCTTTCAGAAAACCATTCCTAAAAATCATGCTACTATGTCTTTTGAGTTTCCTATTTTGTGGGTCATAGATTTAACAGGCTGTAATGCTACTTAAACATGGTAGATACTTAAATCACCATGAAAAAAAGCCCTTAAGCTATGGGAAATTACAAAAATATCTCAATGCTAGGGTCACAAAAGTGAACATTCTTAACATAAACTTCAAAGGTAAAATGAAATTACATTTCCTGTAGGGTCCTGAGGGTCTATTGACCAGTGACCATGGACACCATTGATTTCACTCATGACTCTCTTAGAGATTATGTTTAAGCCTGACAGCCAATTTTCAGCAGCAACAGTTCTGAAAATTCAGTTCTTGGTAAGCTGGTAACACCAGGAACTTCATTAATGATACAGCTAAGAATTCCCGATCACAAGATTGCCTCTTTTTTCTCTACACAGATGAATCACTTGGCTCAGTGTAGAGGTTTTGGTGCCTCCAATGTTAGGACAGTAACAGATTGTTGAGTTAAACAGATCTTGACATTGATCTGAAGGGACAGTTTCTCAACAAAACAATCAAATGACCAGTGCACAGCACCATTATCAGTTGGATAAACTAGTATAGATTGATGGATATCTTGAAATCAGTATATAACAATTATAGTTATTCATGTTAGTATTTGAAAATTACACAAAGCTATTAGAAGGGAGTAAGAAGCCATGATCCTGGTGCCTAGTGGGAAGGTATAGAATATAGATGAGTCAGGCTTCTGCTTGTCACTGTTATGCCCAATAGAGGATTAGGTGCATGAAACTATATCTGGTAGGAAATTAGAAATGAATGTTTTCTGTACTCAACAGTGGAGGAAAAGATCATTTCCAAGGTTGTAGTGAATGGTAAGCCACTATGCTAAAGAGGACTGGGTATCTGCTTATATGACTTTGAGACTATTAGAGACGGAGATTGTCAAGTTCACCAACAAGTTTTCAAGTATAGCTTTGATTATAGCCATTCTTGGAAACAGAGACACCAGATGACATGCTCTCCACACTCAGCTGTCTCTCTGCTATCCTGTGTGCTTTTTCTGAAGAGCTCTGGGCGGTTCCTCTCCTTTTCCCCGCTAATCTCCCACATACTCTCTCTGCGTGGGACTTGCTCTTATGCCTTTTCCTTCCTTGCTCATTGGTTCCTCCCTTCTCTGGAGTCTTCAAACTGGCAGTGCCCACTGTTTGAAAGGTGCTTTAGTACAGTGATTGAAATGAAGGTTTGGAAATCAAGAGCCCTGGGTTTTTTCCCCCAGGTCTAACAGTAACTGTGCTCCTTAGACAAATTATTATAACTCCACACTTAAGATTTTTCATTTATAAAACAGAGATACCAATCACTACTTCTGGGTTACCTGGCCTACTGATTGGGATAATAGAATCAAAACACTGAACAGACTACAGATTGAACCATCACTCCTATTTTTTTTTTTTTAAAAAAAAAAACTAAATTATAAAATAAAACATAAAAACATTAAAAAATTCTTTTGTAGAAATAATATTTGTAAGAGCCTAAGAGATCCCATAACATACACATGGCAAAATTAGGCCAAGATGATATTAATAAAGAGATTGAGGAGATGGTCTAAGCAGAAAAGAACTTGCCATAGAAGCCTACGAATGTGAGTCTAGACCCCCAACATTCATGCCGAGTCAGACAGCGCATGGCTACAATCTTGGCGAGGGTAGATGGAGGCAGGCTGACCTCTGGAGTTCATTGCCAGTTAATCTAACCAAATCAGTGAGCCTTCGATTCAGTAACAGATCTGGTGGACAGCAGTTGAGAAAGACACCTGACGTCAAACGCACATACATTTATGCAGACATCCAGAAAAGATGTAGAAAAGAAACGTAGTCTTTAACCAGACATGTGAAAGTTGTGGCTTTCTACTCTTCATTTGTTGCAGGGAGTGTATCTGAGAGTGTGTCTGGCTGAGGCTGTGTGGTATGAGTCAATTATGCCTATAAAGTAGTGCAAAGAATAGCCCTCATCAGGCTTTGGAGTTTGACAATAGATGAAAAGGCAGAGAAATTTAATCAGCTTACTTGGGCCTGGTCTTCCCTTAGAAGGAGACTCACTTTATTCTGGCCTTTCTCCCTCCCTCCAGTATCCAGGCTAATTACAAATGGTGAGGAGTTTTTCCAGGCTGAATAAGAAATCAAAAGAGAGGGAGGTAGAGGGAGGGGTGTGGATTTCAGAGGAAAAAAAAATAATTTAAGAAAAAGTATGTTCTCTGAGGGGGGAAATTAGAGAATTGGGTCACTGAGTTGGAGCCAGGAAAAAAGCCGCCTGAGTGGAAACTGGGGCAAAGGAGCTATTTCATGTGAACACAACCAAAGGCTGAACAGCCCTGCCTGAGGGCACTCCCCTCCCAGAGCGTGGAGGGGCCTGAAAGCCCTCTGGACAGTTCTGTGTCATGCTCATTCACTAATCAGTGCTGTTCAGCCTCTCCCACACGTGGTCACATATGAGGTGCCCTGGAAAACATGAGGGCCACATAGCAACAATGATAATCAAAACCACCACAGCTCTCATGGTGGCTTTTGAAATATGAAACTTCAAAAAAAAAAAAAAAAAAAAAGACAGCCTTCCAGTGAAAACCAGTGTTTATTCCTTCCCACTTTCTCCCCCTTCTTTGCCTCTTTTCCTCCTTCCTTCCTTTCCTCCTTCCTCCTTTCCTTCTTCCTTCCCTTTTTCCATCTTTTCTGCTAACCATAGTTCTGGATGCACACACTTGACAGTTATATATCAATAGACCCAGAATGCATACTGCCTAAAGCAAATATATAAATGGCTTAAAGGGCAGACAAAAGTGTCATGTGTCGGTAGACATTAGCCGAGGTGAAACTCTGCTGCTGTGACTAGAATAATGACATCTCAGTTAGAGTCAACATCCCGGAATTGGTGGTGTGGCTTGGCATACACAGTCCCTTAATGAATCCGCAGCATATAGAAAAGGACCTAGTAGTGATCTGTTCAATCTAGACTTAATCTTAAACCCCTTTCTTCAGGCTTTAACTGTCAAGCCTTTTCCTAACCTAAATTTCAGCTGACAACCAAGTATGAGGTGCAGGATTCAATTCTGAAGGGGTGGTAAAAAATAGGAAAAAAAAAAAAGAGATCAGTATTTTCCTTTGATTGGAAGGCAGCTGTGTTGCTATGGAGGAGATACTGAGGCAGAATTCAGTTTAACATTTAGTGTATGGTGTAGGGAGAAGGCACCGTTGTCTCCCTGACTGCAGAATTCTGTTTTGTCTTCCTGCTGCATACCTCATTCATGCATTGTAGCATGCCACAGAGGACTGTTAGGAAAATATTTTTATTTCACTGTGTTTGTCTGATGAATTCCAGATAATAACAACTTGCTAAATGGTGACTGTTCGGATTCAGTATGGTTTTGCAGCTCAGTATTATAACATTCACAATTTTGGATAGTCCAGTGGTTACAAACCCTAATTCTATGTGACAATCTTATAAAGGCTTTTAGAACATGCCCATTCCCAGACTTAATTCATGATTAGTTATATAAGGTTATGTAAATTTAGGGCCAGGAAGCTAATCTCAGAGGTGGCAAAAATCTGTCCAGTTTCCTCTGTTTGATTATCTTTACGTTACAAACCATTTCAGTGCTTAATGGCTTAAAAGAACAGCAGATTTTTTTTAAAGATTTTGTGGGTCAAGCAATGGGGAAGGGCTTGGTTGTCTGGCTGTTCAGCTCTGTGTTATACTAGCCTGTGTCATTTTGTTGCATTCACTTGGAGTGAAGGTCCAGTAAGGTCTTGCTCACATGACTGGCTCCTTGTGACCCTAAATTCGACACTCTGGCATCTACTCACAGCCAGTGTGAGCTTTCTTGTGGTATGATGGAGTTAGTCGGACTTCTCAGAGAACAGCGGGCTTCTAAGGGAAGCTAGGCTGGGAGTCATAAACTATGGCTTAAAAAATCATATGACTTTTCTTTAAGATGATAATGTTACCACTTGATGCTACCATACACCTCCACTGATCAATTCATATAAAAAAAATCATTAAAATCCTTGGCCTGAGAGCTGGTTTGGTAGAGAAAGGTGCTTACCACACATGCCTGAGGGTCTGAGTTTGACCCTAGGAACCCGCAGTGGAAGAAAAGAACCAAGTCAGGAAAGCTGTATTCAAACCCCCACATATGCACATGATTCTATGGCATGCATGGGTCTGTGTGTGAAACACACTAATGATAGTAATAATAGCAAGTCAAAGTACATAAATAAGTAAAACCCATCTGCTTTGAGAGCTAACAGTAGAAGATAACACATAGTAGATAATACGTAAAACAATCTAAGAACATCCTTTGATTTATGTGTACGGTATTTTGACTGCATCTGTGTCTTTGTGTCATCTGTATGCCTTGTACCCTTCCTGGTGCCTGCACAGGCCCAAAGAGATCTTCTAATGCCCTGGGACTGACGTTATAGGTAGTTGTGAGCTGCCATGTAGATGCTGGGAGTTAAGCCCTGGGTCTTTGGAAGAACAGCCAATGCTCTTAACCACTGATCAATCTCTTCAGTCCCTGGAGTCTTATAGTGTGATAGGGATCTTCATCAATAACATCATTTGGAGTTTATTAAAATGCAAGTTTTTGTCTCTATTATTTAAAAAATCCTAAGTGGATTAGTGCCCTATTGGTCCTAATAATTCATAATTATATAAAATTTAAATGTAAATATTTAATAAAGTTAGCTTACTAAATTAAGCTTTTCTTTTCAGAATGGACATGCAATCAGACCATCTTTTCATTACTTTCTATGGAAATTTATGATTATCCTTTGGATCAATTTATTATAAGTGGTATTTTTCTAATACAAGCTATTTTGGGCTAAAATTAGTGCATGAAAAGTAACTATGATACAGTAAGTGCTTAATAAATACTTTCTGTTTATTACTAGCTGAGTTTTTGAGCAGTTTTAGATTCATAGAAAACTGTGGCAATGATCGAGTGGCTACGCACTCTATCTTTAATGTTTTATTATGCATCTGCATGGTGATTTTATGATGCAGTTGATATCATTCGTGGGCCAATACCATTAATGGCCACAATTCATGTTAGTTTTAGATTTTTACCTATGAACCTTTCTCTGGTCTTGGAGATCATCTCAGACACCACTTAGTATTATGTTTCCTTGGGTTTCTCTTGGCTGGGTTAGCATTTCCTTGACTGTCATGGCATTTATAGTGTTTAGGGACACTGGGCAGATATCTGGCAGAATGTCCTTTAGTGACAAGTGTCTGGTGTCTTACGGGTTTGAGGAGAAAGAAGCAAAGTGTCACTTTTAGCATGTCACATTGAAGACATATGCGATCAGCATGGATGAGTCACTTGTTATGTCAATATTTGTCACATGGCTAAATAGTGTTTGTTAGTTCTTTCCATTATGCTGTTATCTTTGAATATTGGTCCTTCCCCTCACAAATGGTACATTTTTGGGAAAAGTCACTATTTGCTGCCCACATGTAAAGTAAGGGAACTGAGCATCACTTTCGGGAGGGTGGAGTAGCTACGTAAATTGTGTGCTAATCTCATGGAACACCGTCTTTCCCTTTTTTCCGCCATTTATTTCAGGAGGAGTTCTTTGGTTTTATTCTCTGTGTCACTTGTAAACTAAAACGGCTTTAATTGCTCAAACTATCCCAGCTTTGATAACTGTTAATTGTACCAGCTAACACTTTATTCTGTTGAGATATTCTTTATAAAGTAAGGGTCAATTCTGTCTGTGGGGTACAGTGCTTGCTTATAGGCTCATCTTGAGTACTACTCACTTCCTGGCATGACTAGTTACTTCAGACTCAGGTTATACCATTCCTTGTACTAGAGAATGCCGTTAGACACCAGGATCTTGGTACTAGGTGTATTCATTCATAGGAGATTGTGCTGACTGAACAAGAAAGTGTGTGTGTGTGTGTGTGTGTGTGTGTGTGTGTGTGTGTGTGTGTGTGTGTACAAGCCTGTCCATGTTTACATTTGTCAGGTGCTTGGTTGATGTTACAGAATTCTCATCATAAAAGACTTAGGAGTAATTATTTTTGCTCATGCTTCTGAAGAGTTGAGTGTATAGTTTCTTAGCTCCATACACTTGATCAAGAGCATCATAGTGGTTCAAGTATGTTGAGGAGGGAGCTTTTTATCTTCATGGCAGAGAGAGAGGGCGAGGGAGGGAGAGAACCAGGTGGGAAGCAGATTCTTTAAAAGCACCCTTTCAAATAGGTCCTGTATCCTAAAGCTTGTGGAATACCCTAAGATAGCATTACCAGATGTGGACAGGCATTCAACACCTGAGCTTGTGGAGACTGGGGGCATTTCATATTCAAACAGCAAGAACAGATATCTTTAAATATGTCTATATCTCCATGTCTTTATCCTTACTAAGCCAAGTATGAGTATATATGATGTTTCTAACTTTAATACAGTCCTATATTAATTATTCTAACCTCCTTGTGCTTCCTTATCTAACAGTGAAAAACCTAGTTCCAAAGCCCTGTCACCCACTTACTTTATTTCATTTCTATTTAATCATAGAGGGCTGTTAGAATCGTTAAGTAACACGTAGCTCTAGAAGCAGAGTCCAGGGCTTGTGCACAGGTTTTTCCGACTTTGACCTTACAGATGACACACATTTCCCAGTCATTTAGTCTAACATCTTCTCTCTCACACCCTCTTTGGAGGTTGTTCTTCTCTCATATTCTGCATTCCACCCAATCTCTCAAATTAATTTTTAACCCAGATTTATAAAGGTGAATATTTCATATTCCCTCTTAGGTATGAATGATTGAATCTTGAAATATGTGTGCTTGAACTGGAATACTCACAGAAAGTGAGAAACTAATAAGAGGTCACAGGGCAGTGTCCAAGGGAAAAGGGTGGGCTGAAGGTGGTAGAAAGTGAGGAAAAAATAATGGAATAATGGGTTAAATAAGGTGAGGGGTGGGAGGGCAGGGAAGGGGAAGGACTATGGGAAGGGAAGGGACTATGGGAAGGGAAGGATATTTAACAATAAAGAGCTTTGAAAAGCCATATAGAAACCTACTAATATAGAATCTCCCTGAAACACACACACACATACACACACATCTATAAAAGGAGTTTAAATGGAGGTCACTCTAAAACATAGGACCCCACAAGATGCCATGGGCTACCAAATAAAAATTCAAGTGTCAAGCATAGCTTATCTGTTTTTGTTTATTATTCTAAGACATCATAGAACATGGAGAAATAAAGTTGTGACTCATCTGGAAGCTTCAGCCTTATCGTTAGCTTTAATAATGTTGTAAGGTGCTGGAATAAAAATAAAAGCACTACCTATGAAGAAAAATATTTAATAGTATTGCCCAGTTGCAAATACTACATGCTATAATAATGACTGGCCTGGCAAATATACCCACTGGTACAATGGTGGTACAATAACTTTCTTATTGTATTTAAAGCCTACTCTACACAATGGGACTCATGCCTAATACTATATAAGTTAGAAACTATATAAGCTGGCTAGAGGTACTATTAACTATATCTGGATAGGATATAGGCCCTAGAGAAGAATCTAATATTATTATCATACTAAATGGCCACAGTAATATGTCTTAATTTATTATCTCTGTACCAATAGATAAGTGCAACACTCAGCTCATCAGAGAAGCATATTTTGACAGCAACTGGTGATTAACAGGGGTCCAAACCTGGTCACGATATAGAGACTAAGTAACTGTGCAGCTCCTGTCCTTAAATGAGACATCTATATCACAAATTCTTCTCTCAAGGCTCAGGGATCATTGTAGGAGTAAGATTGTAAAAGCCAGAGGTAGTGGACATCTGCTACAAAATAATATTTGGCAGAAATGACAAGCCATTGCCCAAATGAACTCATAGCTGCTTTAACAACAGGCACAAGGCCTGCACAATGTCAAGCCAACCAAATTCAGCATGAATAGGGGAGGGGCTCATAAAGTTTCACTCCTAGCAGAGGTATTATTGGCAACTGGTTGTTGCAGAATACTATTTTAAGGTGTGTTATTTTGTTAATGTTGCATTTTTTTAACTCTGTGTAGCTGTGTTACTCTGCCTGTGTAAAGCACCTGATGGTCTAATAAAGAGCTGAATAGCCAATAGCAAGGCAGGAGAAAGTTTAGGCAGGGCTGACAGGCAGAGCAAATACATAGAAGGAGAAATCTGAAAGAAAGAAAAAGAGAAGTAGGTAGAGAAGAAGGAGGACTTCAGGGTCCAGCCACCCAGCCATACAGCAGCCACAGAGTAAGAAACAACAAAAGGTATACTGGAATAGAAAAGGAAAAGCCAGATGCAAAAGATAGATGGGATAATTTAAAGTTAAGGAAAGCTGGCTAGCAACAAGCCAAGCTAAGGTCAGGCATTTATAAATAAAAATAAGCCTCTGTGTGTATTTATTTGGGAACTGCATGGCAAGGCCCCCAAAAGAGCCAAAGAGCAAAACCAACAGACAATAAGTGATGGTTGCTGAGGAAGGAGAGTGAGTTTCCCTCAGGAATGCTGCCCCTGTGAGCGAGGCTACCTACTCCAGTTGATGAACTCACACCTCATATACACAGGCAACACTAAATGAATGCAGTGCATTTACAAAACAAACAAAAATAGAACAGGTAAAATTATGAAGCAAAAGTGATGGGGGGCTAGGAAAAGATATGGAAAGGAGATAAAAAAGGTAGATCTGACCAAAATATATTATATGCATGGATGATGCTTTCAAACAATAAAAAATCCATAAAAAAACAATCTGAACACTGAGGTTTGCTCTACACTGTGACACTCAGAAGCATTTGCAGTCAGGTCTGAGCTCAGAGAGAAGCAACCCTAATTTGAAATCTACTTAATTTCTCAAATCTTGACAGTAAGGTTTGAAGAATACATTGTTTCATGTTCTCTACATGTCACTGTTAGTCTTAGCATATTTATATGGTACTTTATGTTTTATATGATGTTCACTAAGTCATTTAGATACAATTGTGACTTAATTCTACCACTACCACATCATGTCTAGCATAGATGATGAAAATGAAAAAAAAAAAAAACCCAAAAATTTACCTCAGTAGCTCTGGGTTGAGAATCAAGAGCCATTCATGCTCCTAAACCCCAACCTAATTTACTCCCTATAATCATGGCTATATTTAGCCTTTTTCTACATAATCCTTATTATCGCACACCGAGTTTCACACTTTCCCTTACCTTCCTTACATTCCTTATATTGGTCTATACCAATACCCATGAGCCTTTTCACCTGTGTTGTTCCCAGAAATCAGACCTTGACAATGGACAGGAGCACCGGGTTGATATTGTACCACAAAAGATAATAATCCCTTGATGTCACCACCAGGGCAATGACCTGACCCTTCAGTTTTGGCATCTCAGCTGCCTAAATGTCACATCTGAGCCTTGAAAAAGGAAGGAGACTTTAAAACTGTAACAATTTCCAGCCACTTATGAATAATCTCTCCTTCCCTGTCATTCTTTTTAAAGCCACAAAGAAGCAGCTTCTCTGTCACTTTTAGGCAAGGCAGTTGTGGCCGAGTAGTGGATAATGTTTCAGAGGGCTGGATTCTGGTGGCCTCTGTGTCCACAGACATTGTAAATATTCATAAAAGTGTTCAAGAAGTCACATGATCAGAACAAAAGGCCTTCATTAGCCTTCCTAATAGATTTAGAATAAAAATAAATGTAGAAAGAGTGGGCAAATTTATTCAAGCACACTTCACACGGGTATTGAGAAAGAAGGTCATCCAATTAACTAATTACATCTTACACATCCTTGGTAAAACACTCAGAAGAAGTTACTGTCAGAAATCTGGGTGCAGTTGACAACCGTTGTATGAAATTCTGAGGGTATCTCAGATCTCAACAGGTGCCACTCATGTGTAAAAGCTATATTATAATTAAATATTGACAAGCAATGGGTTTCTTGGAATTCTAGGACATTTTATTTTCTTCATGCTTCAGTCACCAAGCCCAATGACATAGAAACTGGGCTGCCAGTCTCCAGCTATTTTCTCAAAGCTTCCCAAAAGACAAAGAGAAAAAAAAAGCTAACTGAATACCTTCTAAGGTCTAGGCCTTTTCCTACACATTTCACCTAAACCTTGAAAAATCCCCTTGTGGATCTGGTATAGCAGAAAGGAAAGAGTCTTGTTGCTTTTGATTTGGAAGGAAACTGGTGAGTGTAGACTGAACATCAGCAACCACAAGCCACTTGTGCCTGGGAGGTGTGGAGTCTCTACTCCACTAACCTGCACAGGGGTCTTAAGTCTTCAAGTTCGGTACTCATACATGGCACAGCATCTGTCTTTAGCTTCCGAGATTCTGCACTGAAGTCAGGCTGGCAGGAGAAGGCACTAAGGAGCAGTCCTGCTGGTCACTATCAGGAAAGGACAAGTGAATGGAACAGAAGGCCAAGACCAGCAAGCTAGCTCTCTACTTGGGTGGACTGACATAAGGCTCCCACTTAGAAGGTAAGTTTCTTTTTCTTGTGTAACCGATCAGATCCATGGGTGATTCTAGCAACTCCTGAGGCTGTGCCTCTTTTCCACTGCTGGCACCACACTAGCCAGAAAGCCCAGGTGTTCCCGGCTTCCCTCAGCGCAGCAGTATTTCCTGTCTTTGGCCTGTTTTCTTTGGGCCAATCTCCCAAGAGATCTCAGCTCTGCCAAAGGAACCCAGGATCATCCAGCAGGAAGTCTGCAGTCTAGTGCTCTGCTCTCCAGTCCTGATCCATGAGGATTTACAGGCACTGACACCAGCCTTCTGAAGCCCAGCAGAGTGTCTTTGATTTTGTCATTGCATGGAGACGGCTGCTGAGAAGCCAACAAATGACTAATAAAATCCTTCTGCCCACTTCTTAATGTCATGCTGGAATGCCACTGCAGGGACCATCTGCTCACTGTGTTTCCTTTGAAATAAAAGAGTGGCTGAGTTGTGAACCATATTTTCAGGAGAACACTTGAGTAAGCCTAGCCCTCTGTGAACTCCACAAGGCAGTCACGGTTTTTGTGGGAGTACTGTGATAAAACATTGTAGGTGCCACACCCTCAGTTTTGCCATGTATCAATACTGATAGCCACTGTGGTATCTGTCCATGTATCTGTGTGTCAAGCAAGGCCAGAAGCCCTCCTGATTGTTCTGTAAGACATAAGTACCACTAATGTACTCATTTTGTAGACAAAATAATTACAGACTTGAAGAAGTTACATGAATTTGCCCCAAGCAGAGAGCTAGTAAACAATAGAGCCAAGTCAGGTCCAAAGTCTGTCTGTCAGTTTCTTCCTGGACTCTCAGCAACTGGGTTATTTGTCTCCTTGTTATCCTGAGGACTGTTCAAAGAAAAGCCATGCAAATCACTGTCTTTTTGTTTGGTAATTTGTAAGACTACAAAGCATTTTGAAGAAAAACAAAGCCCAGTAAAACCTTTCATTGTGGAGTAATTTTCAATTTGACAAGAGAGAGAGAGAGAGAGAGAGAGAGAGAGAGAGAGAGAGAGAGAGAGAGAGAGAAGAAAAGGAGTAGAGGTCCCTTCTATTTTTCATGCACATTAACTTCATCTGTAATTAAGTGGCATTCTTTTGGACTAAGAAATTGAAATTGTCAATGGGACCATACAAGGATCTCACTGACACGCTTCAGATTTTATTCTCAATTTCTAATAATTTCTAATTTGTTCATGCTTTTCAGATTCCATTTTTTGTTGTTCTTTTTTTTTTTGTTTCATTTTGTTTTTCTTCAGTAGGGAGTTGAGTGTACTTTTCAAATGTGTTAGCTTTCTAGGTGTTCCCACTTCTGTTCTCACTGATACTTGGGGACTCTGAAGAGTACAAGGTTTGGAGTAAAGGTGTACTTCTGCCCAGCAATGGGCAGTGGAGACTTGGCCACATTCCCTTCTATCGACCTTCATCTTCAGCCCTACCTAGATGCAGAATGTTGATTCTCAACGCTGTAGTATTTGGTTTCTGGCCTGTCCAGCCTATGGTCCACATCTGCAGATCCACAGTCCCACAGAAACACACAGACACTTACATTAATTTTATGCTGATTGACCTAGGGCCCAGGCATATAACTTGCTAACTCTTTACTCTTAATCTAACCCATGATTCTTATCTTGTTTAGCCATGCGGCTTGGTATCTTCTCTCAGAAGTGTCTTGGTCTCATTTCCTCTGGGTCTTCTGGTATCTCTCTGCCTCCTCTGCTCTGTTCTTCCTGTTCCCAGTGTCTTCTTAGTCTGATATCCCTGCCCATGCTTCCTGTCTGCCTTTGGCCAATCATCATTTTTTATTAAACCAGTAGATAGGACAATTATTTACAATGTAACCACAGAATCCCACTATACAACCTAACCGTGTCTTTTGACTGGATCATTCTGCCTCTTCTCTTGACTATTTCTAAGTGAGGTCTGGTATACTGATTCCGATCTTTGGAGTTTTAAACTTTGCTTTCCATGTTCTACATCCATTTCTTACTGGACACTTCTGTGGTCAGGATTCAATTGTCCTTCTAATCTGGCACTTGGTTTTTTATGTTCTCATTGTGAACTGTATTCTGCCTCTACTTACTTTAGGAATCTTACTTTGTCTGGAGGAATCTGAATTCCCTGCTCTAACATCTCTGACATTTAATCTCTCTCTCTCTCACTCTCTCTCTCTCTCTCTCTCTCTCTCTCTCTCTCTCTCTCTTTCTCTCTCTCTCTCTGAAATTGACATAGCTAGTGACTGGAGGATTAACTGATCCAGAAAAGGGGTAGGGACTTCCCAAGTGGCCTTCAGCCATCAGGACAAGCACAGCTTAAAATAAAAACCAAACAGACATCAAACATCACTGAGGGGTATATTTTAGCAAAGAACTTCAAACTATTTTCTCTGCCAAATGGCAGACTCGTTTTAATCCACTTTTGGAAAGGAATGCTGTTATTAGTCACAGTATTTAAACTTGGGCTTTTACCAGGCAAAATAAGTATTAAGATTAGATTTAACATGTCTGAAGCAAATTTGCACCCCCATACACCCACCCCCTGGAACCAGTCTTCTCATTTGCCTTTCCTGGTGTTGTTCCCATGTTTGCATATTCTGAGGCACCAGGCTCGGACTCTGAAGGCCACATACTCCTCAGTCCATACAAACATCTGCCAATTCCAGCCAGCCTTGTCCCAGCAGCCTTTATGCATACACTCGTCATGTCTTACCATTTTCACTCTTTTGATTTTCCTGTGTCGTCATCAGAGACCTCTTGACCTCCATGCTTCTAGTGTATGTAGGGGTAGACTCATCAGTCTTGCTGATGACTTCCTCAGAAATTTCAATAACATTCTTGTATCTACTGGGGTTGATACGATAGACTCCTCCATCTCTGTTTGAGCTCTCTGTGTGTGTCCCAGATTACTCTTCAATATTTTTATTAGTTTTTTTGAAATTTTCATATACTGTGCCCTGGTCGTTGTCACTCCCCCACATCTACCTTCCTTTTCTAGCCCCTTTGAGCACTGTGATGCTCCTCTTTGGGATACCTCTTTGATCACTATTGATGATCCCCAATTGATTCCAATTCAGTATCTTTCATTGAAAATGGGATGTGCTGAATGTATCATGTGTTACTTATGCAGAACAGAACAGTTGAAGTTCACCACCTAAGTGTAACATAGTTATAAGGCTATAAAATGATCTGTAGACGAAGAGGTGAAAATGGTACCAGTGTATGTAAGCAGGCCCTCCTGGCAAAGCCCAGGGAGCATGGTAGAGGCCATAAAGTGGTAGAGAACACACAGTTAACAGCTGAAATCATGTATAGGAACATATCATGGTGATAAGGGGTTAAAGGGTAAACAGAGGTAGGCACGATGTGCTGTTTCCCTCTTCATACGTGCACATCCTAGTGACATTCTCTGTCTTTGGCTTCATGGAACTCTGAAATGGCTGATACTTCTTAGAACCTCATTACTTCCTTTTTCTGTTAAAAGCACATCATGGTTTAGATGGGGAATGTGGACTGCACAGTCAGCACCCTGGCTGCAACAGTGGAAGTGGTGTGTTACCTTGTGCTTACTTTCAGCCCTGTGGCTCCAGCTTGCATCCTGGCTCACTGAAATCATGAACTCTGGAGCACCACCCACTCTGCATGGGGTGCAGTGACAGTGATGGACATAAAGACTAAGCTTCATAAAGTTTTTGTCTGTGTATAAGCATCATTGTCTGATGGGACACAATTGCAGAACACAAATTCTAAAATACAACTATTAAGACCACAGAGCCTACTCACAGCCTCTATGCAACTAAGTTGTAAACTGTGGACCCATGAAGCTTGCCTTACCCAGAATGCTCTGGGAGATGAGTTCCACCAGTCAGAGGTAAATCATTCCTTTGGATGAATGAACCCTTCACTCATCCTTACCAACATTGTTTCACCAAGTTCTCCACTTCAAGTCCAAAACTTTTCATTAAGACTGGCTGGCTGAAGCAGAAGAAGAGAAACCATGAGCCATTTTCTCATCTTCTTCTGGGTTCAGTAGCATGCTTATTTTCCTGGCAGCCATCTTCCTACTGAAGTCTCACTTCAGATAGTGCCATTGCTCTTTTAGAATCTAACCAAGCTTATGCTTGGTAACCATTCTCTGACCCTCCTGGCTTGACTGTGGGTGATTCTATTCTTTGGTATTCCAGACTGGTTTTATTAAGCATAAAATATATCGCCACAGGCGTCTGATATCAATCTTTGACTTTCACATGTACATACACACATGCATGTGAACACCCACACATATACACATCAAACACAATCAGACAGACAGACAGATACACACACACACACACACACACACATTCACACATACTATTTTCCACAGAAAATCCTTTTGCTACACTCTACTCCAGAAGTGTGTTTGCAAGATAAATATGATGGCAAGTTTCTGTGGTGGTGGTGGGACATAATCCTAGATCAACTTTCCAAGATTTCTTTGATGAGTAATTCTTAAAACATACTGCACCTATATCCAAGCAAATAAGGACCTCCTCTGTGATATTGAATGCTTGACCAAAATCCTCAAAGCCCTCTAACTATAGTTTTCTAACGTACTAACAGCTCTCAGGACAAAGGATTGCACAAGATTTCCTGGGTCTGCGGTCTCTTCCATTCCCCCTAACTGTCAGAGAAGCTAGTCACTGTGTGGAGCTCTTGTCTTGTGTCCCTAATCTCTTCTTTAAACTTACTCTTCAGCTCAATGGCAAAGCACACAGAATTTCCAGCTCTCTCTTTAAATGAGCAGAACTTAGGCGTGACTGAGCTGTAGGTATACTTTAATATCCCTAGTCGGTGTTTGGAAGATAGGATTGGAAAACTACAATCTAAGCGATTCTCTTTTTATGGGGTATAAATGACTAAAGGGTTGATAAGGACAAGGAATTATTCTTTACTTAAAATTGCTTTTGTCAGTGACATACAAAATATCATCAGCTCTGTTTCATCATATGAAGGTTGTATATTATACCCACTGGTTATTCGTTCTCTCATCATGACAACAGAGACTTTCTTGAAGGATTATGTGCCAGTTACAGCAACTGGCCTGGAGACAGTGGACAGGACACAACCTGGTCTTGAGGAACATCAGGGGAGATGGCCATAAATAAGTAGATAGAAATTACAACTGAGTTCCCTGAATTTGGGGAGCATGCAGAATAGGAAAATGGATGATACTTGCCCTGGGGAAACTCCCCTTGTGGTTATAGTAGCTTCACTGTAAGCTAAATATATAAATGTACACAGAATCATCCTGCTCACTCCATTTCAGATTTTGGAGAAACTTCGGATTCTGAAGCCTTTGAAACCACAGTTTTTCCTTCCTTCTTTTCTCCCTCCCTCCCTCTCTCCCTCCCTCCTTTCATTTCTTCCTACTCTTCCTTTTCTCTATCCCCTCTCCTCCTTTCCTATTTTTTTCTAACCAGGGTCTCACACATGATAAACATACTATTCTGCTGTCTACTACAGAATCAACATTGATGCTTCCACATATTGGTAAGAACACATGAGTTTTGGCCTTCTATGCCTGGCTTGTTTCACTTAATGTAATAACTTCTCAATCTATCTTGAAAGGCCCAATTTTTTTTTAACACACTCAAAGAAATGCATTTGTTATTTTCATCTTTCTGTATAAACAATGAGAGATTCTGTCATGATGCTCAATAGACATTAAAGAGATGGACAGTTGTCACATACTGGGTTGGTTTGAATCTGAGCCCATGGTGATGTTCAGCAAATACTTTTGTGGAAATATACTGTTCTGAATTAGAAACAAGATGTATAATGAACATGTAATAACATAATAAAGTAGATAATTAGAGCATTCTCACTTTACTTTTAAAGAAAACATTTAAAGATCTAGGCATTTAGTAAAAGTTTTTAATATTTGGTATCTAGTAATATTTTAAAGAAATACTTTTAAAAAATATTAAAGTTGATACTTTTTAATTAGTACTTTATTGGAAAATGTGATCTAGTTTATAAATTTGAACCATGAAGGACTCAGTAGATAATTATAATCTTGAAGGAGTTTCAAATCCACCTTAATGGGACTCCATCAACCAACCAACCAGGGACCATGTTTAAATTTTTAAACAGCGCATTAAATAATTAAACAGCATAACAAATTATATTTTGGGTAACTGTCACAGTCTAATTTTTTGAGCACTCTAAAAAAAACAACAACAAAAACCCTATAAATGGTTCATTAGAGATTCTTCTGAATCCCCAAACACTACATGGCACCCCCAAAAGAAAACATGGCTCAAATTCTCTGCTGGAAATAGATGGAATAAAATCCCAACCAGGATTTCACCAAAGCCTTTGTAGACATACCCCAGCCTTTTTCAGGCATACATAGTGAACGCACTGACAGGGCAGCTTTGTCTTTCACACGAAGTTTTACCTGGTTTTATAAATACCTTTGTTTCACTGATACAATGATCAGAGTCCCTAGCTTACTTTGCAATGGCCATGACTTTTCATGACTTTTAAATCACCTGGCCAAGAGCTACAGGAAAACTTGTCTGCCTTTATACCCCACTTTCCATCTCTGGAAGAGAACTGTTAGATATTTTACAGTGGTTGCCAGTGTCCAGTGCCATGACATTTTTTTTTCCTTGTGATGTGTTTGTCAATTTTCAAAGTGATGCTTGTCACTTCCTTCCTCGATTCCATATATTCCAAATACCAGGAAGTGTTAGTCAAGAGTCCAGCATTTGTGTGTTGCAGATATTACCACATTCTCTGCAATGGTCTCTCTCTTTTTTGGAGTTTTAAAAACACCATTGTTTTGTGTAGATGACTTCAACCCTACACAATAAAATTATCTTTGCTTGTGATGGTTCAATAGAAAAGTTCTGATAGCCACATAAGACTCCTCCACCTTTCATATAGCATGGATAATTGTATGATTTTTTTTTGTCTTTCAGGTTTTATTTTATATCAAGAAAGGGTCTCATTAGTCTAAGCAGGCCTTGAACTTGCTATTTAGCTGAGGATGATTTAACTCCTGATCCTTCTGTCTCCATTTTCCAGGCTATAGGTGATATAGGCTGTATGAAACACCACACCTACCCAAACTTGTCTATTTACTTTAGAAGCTCAGGGAACTGAACTCAGGGGTTCATGAATGCCAGGCTATCACTCTATCAACTCAACTATCACATCAACCACACTAATTATTTTTTTAGAGAAATAAAATATCCTGGGATTCTTTGTTTTGAGGTGTAGCTAGATGGGAATATAGTATAAAAGATCTAGAAAAGATTAAATCAAAATGCTTCATTAGCTTCTGTCCGTCCATCAGTCTTTCAAAACTGAGCCTCAGTTATAGTAACACTTCAGACAAGACAACTGTTTAATCCATAGACCATCACAGCTAAGCCATTTACTTGGCTGAGCAATGATGTCGAGGTTTGAAGAAAAAGAGGTCAGAAGATTTGGTATGAAGTTTAAATTGTCACCATCAGCTGTACAGTCTTGGCAGAACCATGTCCCATCTCCTGTCTTCTATTGCCATACAACAGCAGGAATGACATTCAGCCATGCCTAACATTTGTCTTTGCTGGGAATTCTGGTAAATCCTTTAAGGCAGTTGTTGCATTGATTGTGTTACTGTTGCATTACTGAAAGGCAGTGTGTGTATGGGAAAGGGGTCCTTGTTGGGAGCTGAGTAGCTATGGCGCCACTTGGAGAAAGTACAATTGCCTAGAATACTCAAGCCCCTGGTTTTGATTCTCAGTGCTGCAGAAATGAATAGATGAATTAATGAATAAACAGTAACTCAAAGGGCCAGGAAGTTGGCAATGGGTAGAGCATTTGCTGAGCAAATATGAGGACCTACGTTTAGATTCCTAGTACCCATGTGAATAACAGGACATGGCTGCCCTTGGCTGTCATCTGAGCACTGACTGGTAGAGACAGAAGTGTCCAAGGGCTCCTTTGCCAGCTGATCAGTGCTACAGGTTCAGTAAGAGATTCTATCTCAAAAGTAAAGCAAAGAGTGATTAAAAAAAGGATACCTGATGTCCCTCAGTTTCCACTCATACATTATCAAATACCTGTACTCATAAAACTACATGCGTGTACATATACACAGAAAGCAATACAGGGAAGAGGGTGTGGGTGAAGGATGTCAAACTTTTTCACTTACTGAGGTTTTCCATTTCTCCTCATATGAAATCAGCAACTCACTTTAGACACATAGTCTAGTCATGCATGGACTGACATTTTCACAGCATCCTTGGGGAAGAGCTAAATTGAAACCCACCACACCTTTCTGAACTAGTTATACCAACACTTATGAGATGCTCGGCTCAAAGTATCTGTTCAAGCCTGGAAGTGTGCCAGCCCCTTTTTCTGGGGTAGCCCCTTTTCCTTCCTGGGAGTCCTGCAAAGTTAAAGATAAGATCAACATAGTACAGGGTAATGGGGTACCGGAGAGGCTTGAGTAAACATCTGGGACTATGCTTTTAGCTGTAAGTCCCAGTGTCTATGAGTTCAAGATCTCCATAATAAACAGAGAAGTGATACATATTATACCAACATGTCCTAGAGTGTTCTGCTTCAATAAACATTAAACATAGAAAGCTTTGGGGACAGAAGGTTCAAATTTCCATGCCAGGAGGTTATTTATAAAGGCATTGTCTGTCATGTGTTAGCATGCCATCCAATTCTAAAACCTCATTCATATGAAAAGGAAATTTAAAGACCCAACCTATTCAAAGCATCCATCATTTCTAGTCTAATTGATTTTTTTCCTATACTATACACAATTCTTGGAGTCTTAGAAATACCACCAGGCTTTCAAAGTCAGAGATTCCATATCCAACATAAAGTAAACTTAAACTCAACATCTGAAAACCAGAAGAAAACAGACACACCATCTTGTTTTCAAAAGTATTCCTCAGGGGGACATGTAGGGAAAAGAAGTATGAGTTTGATTGTACCAGACTTGTTCTGGTTCTCACTCTCAGTTACAAGCTTCTTGAACATGGAACTGTGACTTCAGTTTCAAAGGTGTTCAGCATTCTCATCAGCAAAGTGGTATGATACTCATGACTGTACTGGAGTAATGGAGATGTCTGGGGAGCAAGTGGCCATGACACTGAGTCCTAAGTTTTTCCAGACAGGATTAGACAAGGCACTGCCAAAATATGGGCTGCACCAACTCTCTCTTTCTAGCTCAGCTCTGTTATTATCCAAAAGTCAGAAATTCACTGATCATCTAAGTAGTGTGCATTTGAATGATATGTGTGTTTGTTTTCACATGTATGAGTATAAGCATTAACATGCCACGGTGTGTGGCGGGGAGGTCAGAGGTAAACCTTGAGTGTCAGTCCTCATCTTCTATGGCATATGCTGGCAGGCAAAAGTCAGGAGTTCTGCTGCCTCTGCCTCTCAGCTCATCATAGAATCACTGAGATTACAGATGCCCAATACTGCATGGAACATGGGTTCCGGGGATTCAAACTTAGATCCTCTCACTTGTTCAGTGAGTACTTTATCCACTGAACCATCTCCTGAGCCCCTCTATAGGAAGTCTTAAAGAAACAGATAAATAATTGAGAATGATTGTGTCCACCAGGAAAACAGTAACAAGTTAGAAACATTACGGATCATTAAGTATGGCCTTGGCAGTGACATCAAGCCTTCCTCCTTTGTTGAAAAGCAGACCATTTTTCTGTGGGACTTGGATCCTTCATCTTTCTCTTGAGTTTGTTCTCTGTGTGTCCCAATTTTCTCAACCTGTTGAAATGAAATATACTGAGCATTTCTACTTCACACAGTTTCTAGGTTCTGTGGAATTTGCATTGGTAACTTTTGTGTCCTTGTGATCTTTGGAAGTCTGTCCTAGTGACTATTCCCTATTGGAAGTGGCAAGTTATTGAATGTGCCCTTGGTTCTGCACAAATCTGCTTGTGTTTGAGCCTGTTGCGGCTGCGGGTCATGTGGGATGCTCTAGATGCAAACATTGTTACCAGCACTGCCTGTGAAGGACACTTACTCCATCTCCCCACCCCTCTCTGTCTGCTATTAATGTCTCTGATCTGTTTTATGAAAATAAAAGCCTTAAATATGCGAGAATTTTGTCAAGATGAGAAAATGTTTGAGGTTGTGTAGTTTTCAAATGGCCCTTTGTCGTGTAGAACTTATGAAGTCCTGAATACTTTGGATTTCTCCTAGCTTTTTAATCTTTCATAACTGTTATTCACCAGGGGCCTACAATTTGTATAATGTAATATATACAAATACATGAAGATGTCAATGAAGCATATTATTTTATAGATGTCAGAAATGTATAGGCAAAGATCTGATTTCAGCTAAGCATGATGGGACATGCCTGTAATTCCAACATTGGGGAGCAGAGACATGAGGATGGACCACTATGACTTTGAGGTAGCCTGGGTTTATTTTTCCTGAGATGAATCGTCAGGAACTTTTTTTCACCTCAGCTTCATTATATGGTTTTTAACAAAGTCTTACCCCACTTATAGTTTCTCGGCAGTATCAACTGTGGCTACCCAGGACTCTAATATTTACAATTTTTATATCTAATTTGAGACAAATTATTTCTCAAAACTGAATGTCTTAAAGGAGGCTTGTTTCGTGTTTAAACTGGACACTGTGTCTAAGAACATATGTGACAATATATTGCTGGAATTCTTCCCTCATCATTTAAAAACCAAATGTCAACAACATATATGTTTGATGGTATGACTTCTGAGATGTGGCACTAAAAATCATTTAGCGTATGTCTGAGTTGCCCCTGAAACATCTAAGAAGGCTTGCTTCTGTTTAAATGAAGTATTACTCCCATCTGCGTTGTCACTTCAATCTCTCCTGAAACAATGTAGACCATTAAGTTGAGTCTCTCATTAATGGACAAGTGTGTCAGTATTATCTTAGAGGTTGATGGTCTATTCATTTCATAACTAATCACTATATAGACATCATTTCTTAGGATTCATGCTGAAACATTTCTCTTTTCTTGCCCACCCTTACTGAGATTGTTAGCTACTGAAATAAATGAAAACTTGCATAGAGTTTAATACTCCACTTTGTATTGGCTATCTTCCTCATTCTGTGCTAAAACACCTTGCAACTCAGGGGAGAAAAAATTTAATTTGGCTCACAGATAGAAGGGATACAATCCAATCCATCCAGAACATGGCGGCAGAAGTCGTTCATGGATATGGTGGTAAGTTTGTTCTCATTCTGGTGGACTAGACAGCAGGGATGGAAGAGCAAACAGGGCTGAGCTTTAAAAAGCAAGATTTCTTCTCCTAAGAGACTCACTTCCCAAAGTTTCCACAACCTCTTAAAACAGCCCCAGCAGCTGGGACCAGGTGATCCAACAAAGGATATTTAGCAAGCAAATTCTAACAAAGCCTTTACTTTCTTCCACCAAATGTGGACAGTTTACAGGGAACCTAGCAGGATTCCCAAAGATTCAGCTTTGTAATCATAACACACAGGTAGATGTTATTGATGCTCAGTAGTGAAGGCCAGCGAACATTTTTTTATATGCTGTCAGGCAACATTCTAAGCCCTTTTAAGGCATTCTTTTATTTAATTCCATAGAAAGGAAACAGCACATACGAATGTGATTTAGAGCCCAGTGAGGTAAGACAGAACACAAAAAGCATGCCTACCTGGGTGTTCTCTAAGCCTTGGTGACACTGAGCGTGATTATAATCAGTTACTTCCTTATTCTTACAGGGGAAGGGAACAGGCTGCTCCTGGATAATTGTCCTTAATTTTACTCTTTCTTTTTCTTTTTTTTTTTTTTTAAATCTAATCTTTTGTGAAACTCTATCCACCTCCAGTACTGATTCTTTAAAGCAGTCTCAATACAAAATTGTCTGTCTTTCATGGCTCATCAAGTCTGTTTTTGGAGACAGAATCATTCAGAGCCTGAGCATAAATGAAATAAACATGCCAGCTGTGATCCAGAGGCAGCCTGACCCATCACATTCAGAGCCTTACCTCTAACTGTTGACAGAATGACTGGACTATATGAACACTTGAGAGCAAAGAAGTCACAGCCACCCCAGCCAGATACTGGCAAAGAATGCACAGGCTGTGACTTGTGCCTCAGTGTTAAAACCCAGGAAATCATTTTCAAGGAGATAAATGCTTAAAGACTTGTCAGTCAGAAACTCGAGGACTAGCAAACACTGTGTTTAACAGCCTTAATCTTTACTGAATTTCATGATTTCCTCCAAGCAGTATCTTGATTTATAAGAATGCTCCCGAGAGTCCTATCTCAGTGCAGGCAATGAGAAGAGGGTGGGTCCTGCTTCCATTAATAGGTGGGGATCAGAGTCCACAGAGTGTCTACTGAGATTTCCATGTTCTTGTGAAACAAAGAATTGGACTAGGGATACACTGGTGGTTACAGGATAAAACAAAACAAAACCAAAAAATATCCTGTTTATTAAGGGGGGAAAAAAAAGCACTCTGGAGAATAGGAGCGTGTTAGAGGGTCAGCACAGGTTTCAGAGTCAAAGACTACATCACTTTGATTTCTTCCTTTTTTAAATATTTATTTTTATTTTATGTGATTTGATGTTTTTGCCTGCATGAATAGCTGTGTAAGGATGTCAGATCTTGGAATAACAGACAGTTGTTAGCTGCCATGTGGATGCTGGGAATCGAATTCAGGTCCTCCGGAAGAACAGTCAGTGCTCTTAACCACTGAGCCATCTCTCCAGCCCTGACTTCTGATCTTTTTATATATCACATGCTGTCTACAAGTCTTGTCCGGGAGAGCTCCCCTGCTCACATGTGCTGTCTTGTTATGTGTAGCAAGAAGTGGTGATGTTTCTAGACTTCCCAGGCAATGGCTTCTTTCAAATTCTTATTGATGTTGCTTTCTCAACCCCAATTACCCTGCCACAGTAGCAAGCCACACTTTGAGTTAATTAATAATACAACATTACACTGGAGATAACATGTAAGAACTTGAAGACGTTGGTTATTTTTTTCACATCTTAATAACTGTGTGTTTGTTGAGATGCTTTGAGTTAACACAACTGGATACAGGATTATAACCTTCTGGAAACCCTTTCAGAATAGCTTAGCAATTCCAGTGTCATTTGGGGTAGTCTGCGTGGTCCTCACATCATCATGAGTCGGTCATTCCTTGTGCGTAAATTAGGAGATCTGAATAGAAACCTGAGGGAAGAGGCAAAGGTATCCTTGAATTCCTATTGTGTGTGTGTGTGTGTGTGTTTGTGACAGAGAGAGAGAGAGAGAGAGAGAGAGAGAGAGAGAGAGAGAGAGAGAAAGACAGAAAGAGATAGATTTAGTTATTACTCTCTTTTTACTTTGGGTAGAACTTAGCTGGTCAGTACAACATACACACACTGAGCCATCTTATAGACCCAGATGCTCATTTAGAAAACACACAAATAAAAACAAACTTTATTATTTACTTTTTAGAAGTAGAAAAAAATTCATAATTTAAAATTTCAAATATAATAACAAAACATTTAATACTAATTTCTTTTCCCCATACCTCTAATCTTATTCCCCATTCCTAAGCACTTTTTACAGTTTCCTTTGACATTTATTTATGTATTTACACAGTGTAATGCTGTCTTTTGGCTTTTTACAAACTGTGTAGATACTACAAGTAAAGACTTTATGAAAAATGGGACCTGTGTCCTTTGTCTCTACATCTGTCTTCATAGGATTAATGTGATTACATAAAAATCAAGTTACCCTAGAAGTCAGGGGGCAGGATCCAAAGGCTGATCCAGACTGGAATGTGTTAAAAGACGATTTTTAAGAAATAAATTTGTCTAAAGTTATGCTTAATTGAACTAAGTGTGAAAGCAGTGAAGATACCCCCAAGTATTGTGTGGCACCTACCTGAGTGTTTCACTTTGTTCCTCTCAGGTGACACCAGTTCTCAGAAGATCACACACTGAGGACTCTCTTAGATCAGACACACAGCCACTGCATGGTCATTGATGCTGATGGCATTCAGGCCTGCCAGCTTAACTCTGAAGTATTGGCTGTCTTTTCAAGAATTCTATTCAAAGTTTTCTAAGAAAAATCTAAAGCTTTAGAATAATATATAACTATATAAAGTGTAAAAACACATTATCTATAAATAACTTATTTATATTGTTTCCTGAATATTATAAATAGTATAATGTGTTTGTCCTCATGTTTATACTATAATCATTCAAAGCTATATCTAGATCTAATATCATGGCACTGTAAATTGGGGGAAAAAACATCTTTTATAGACTTTGCTCTACCGCAGTTTTATGTCATGGCAATTTTGAGCAGAAGGTAAAGATTTTTCCATATAGCTCTGCCTTCACACATACATACCTCTTGTGTTTATTGTCAATGCCTGCCAGAGCTGGATTTGTTCTTCCTTAATGAACCTGTTCTGACACATCGCCACCCACAGCTCATAGTTTACCTTGGGTCTCACTCCTAGTGTTGTGCATTTTATGGGTTTGGATAACTCTGTAATGACGTATATCTACCACAATAGTAACCCACAGCCATTTCCCAGCCCTGAAAATATGCTGTACTTTGCCTCTGATTTTATTATTTTTTTTCCACAAGATTGCTTACAGTCTCCTTAAAAATTGACTTCAGAATAGTTAATAAATTTGACATTTTTGACAACTTTTATTGACTTTTCTCTGTTGACCACAGTATTTTTACAGAGAAAAACATTCTTCCTATACATACTGGAGTATATTTTATAGTTGTGGAGCAAATTCCACACAGTCAAGGATACTCTGAAGGGAGTTATTTGATTGTATAAATATTTCAGTCTATCTAAAGGCACTGCTTCATGTCCTTTATTTAAAGTGCTATCATTTTCAAATAAATTTTCAAACACAAAATACACCAATTCAATATCCTCTACTTGCAATTCCTTTAATGATTTGCCTGATTTAGATGCTGGGGCATCACAAGCTGTCTTAATTTTATTACCTTATGATAGCCACTTATTAATGATGGTCCTTGAAGAGACTCTTCCCACTGGTTAAAATATTTCAAAGCATAATTGTGATTATGATTTCTGATTTAAATCTGTTCATCATTTGACTTAACTCATGTTTCACTGGTTGAATTCCTTATGTTCTAAGAAAATTCATAATGCCTTTCCATCTAAAAGCTTTGTTTTTCAGAATTGTAATCTGTATAATTTTGGAAAGCCAAAGATTGATGTTCCACATGTTTTAGTATTTTGATGAGAAGCTTCCTCTTATCTGAATATTTGCAGCTCTAATTTACAAGTGTTTATCAACAAACATGGCAGGAAATATAGGCATGGGTAGAGATATCCTTGGATTATTTCCAAACTACTGCAATAAACAGAATATCTTAATAAAAGTGAATAGTTCAATAAAGTAGGCCAAACTTTTCAAAATTTTTAATATATATGTTACTTTATGTAGCTGTACTACCATCTACCTATGCATGCAACAGCATCATGTCTAATTTTTCTTTTCAAGAATTTTGCAGGCATGGTGGTACATACCTATCATCTCAGCTCTCAGAAGGCAGGATCTGAAGAATATCAAGCTAAAGACCAGACTGAGCTTCACAGAGAAGACTGTCTCAAAGGAATGCTGCCTTATGATTACAATATGTTAATGATCATCTCAACTTTCAGCAAGCCATAACTTTTTGAGAGAGGTGTGTGCATGACAAACCTTTTGTTGGGGAGATGCAACACACACACACACACACACAGAGAGAGAGAGAGAGAGAGAGAGAGAGAGAGAGAGAGAGAGAGAGAGAGAGAGAAAGAAAGAAAGAAAGAGAGAACTCACTGCAGATAGACAGATAGAGATCCGGTAACAGACCAAAGTATAGATAACATCAAAGTCCAACTTGGTGAACCAGTGAGCTTTATTGGCATTATTTACCAGGAAAAGAAAGGAATCAGACATCTTTGCATCACTAAAGCCTATTCCAGCATAGGTGGTAGCCCACAAAAGCTAGGAATCAGGGCACAGGAAACTCAACACGTTGGAGAATATCCTCTACAGGTTGCTCAATTGATGTAATCCTCCCCCAGGTAGCTCTGTTTATTTCTGCTTCTTCCAGGCATCCAGGCTGGTCTCAGAGTCTTTGCAACTTGGTTTGTTAGAGGGTAATGTATTGTTATTGTTGTTGTTATTTACTCTGGTCAGAAGGGGTTTAATTAATTTTATCAGTTTCAGGGACTTCCTGATTCTATTTTGAGTCATTTTCCTTGCTGTTCAAAGACCTTCATAGCATGATGAAATGAATGTTTCAATTTTGGTGGAAACTGTTACATAACACTTCTCCTCTTCCTCAACTTCCTACACTCTTTCAGCTCCCTTTTTGGTAATGATCCCTGAGCATTGGATGGGTGACCACAGATGTCCATCTCAGGCTAAGAATTAGGCTACTGTGATTGCAACAGTCATTGGATCTCAAGAGTTTAACCAGTGTTTCTGAGTTAAAGCTGACAATGATAATCTATGAAAATAAACTCACATGTTTAGAAGGAAATTTGACAGACATATTACGTTCATCTAGTGAAATAAAAGAAAGGTTTCACTAGCCACAGATTTTTATCCTGGCTTGCAGCAGCAGACATAAACTCTTTGTAGAGTGGGTCTTCAACTCAATGAAAAGGCTATTGGTCTCATCCATGTTAGCAGAGCCACTATTGCACAATTACACACATCCTGGCTGGCACGTCAGTATTTTAGCATGCAGAATTCATAGCTGAGAAGGAATGTTGGTTACAGTTCTCCACAAGCAGCCTGTAAGGCCCTTCTAAAACTACAAAAGCCAGCCAGTAGGGTGAAAGTTTCTAGTTCACACTCAGCTAAATTCCTCCGTGTCCTACAGTCAAAGAATGTAGGTGTAGCAACTTCAGGACTAGGGTCTTACTGTGTAGTACTGGCATACAACCAACTGTAGTAGCAGGCTTTAGATTTGCAGGGCTTAACTGGCCAACAACTGACAGGAAGCTAGCCTATCTCTGGTCTTAGGGCTTTTATTCAACAACCTTATGGCCTTTTCCACAGCCGTGTCGCATCTATTGGATTTTTTTTTTTCAATTAACCCAGCCCCAGTAGGGTTTTAAGGAAACACCATTTGCACTTGTATGCCTCTTTGCTGGCTTTCCATATCTGAAAAAAATTCAGGGGTTAGCATTACATCATCTATGAAACAAATCCTTTCCCACAAGATGAGTGGAACAAGGCAACCTCTCAAACCACCATCCCATAACAAATCGTGGGGTTACACAGATGCCCTTGGTGAAGCACTCTGAAAATCTATTGTGTCACCTATTCTCAGCGAGTGTTACATGATCCCAGAGATTCACGACTAAGAAGATACTAAAGTCAAACATAGTCAAGTTCTAATACAGCATAGAAAGGTTCCATCTATTTGTACCAATTGCTTCCTCCACAGATCAAGGTTGGGTACAGAGCATGCGTAGAGCATGCTAAATTAATTATCTCCCTATAGTTCTCAGTCATTCTCCCTGAGTCATTATGTTTACACATTCTGTAGCTCTTCATAGAAACCTTCCATGTCTCCATGCCTGATTAGCTCAATGGGACCAAACTAATTTACTCAGACCAACTTGGTGCCAAGGGTCAACCTGGCCCTGCTGTCCCCTGCTACACCTGCTGGCTCCAAGGGTCAGAGTGGCCCTGGGTTGGCACAGTTGTTTCTCCATACATAGATAGATGTTGAGTGAGTTCTTAGCTGGGAAAACCATCTCCAACCTCAGCATAACCTTTGGCTATGGGAAATGTACCCTCACTAGTATGATTGGGGGGACAATCACTCAGCCTTGAGACAGGCTTGATGGTCTTCACTTGTATGGTTTTATCACAGTTGCCTTCTGAAAACTGCTATTCAGACCTTAGAGCCTCACAGAAGCTGTTTAGATACAATGTGTCTTTCTATCATTTTCTGTTTAGGAACTCCGCTAGACACAAACCTTGTCACATTTGTTTTTGAGCAACCCAGACAGACCTCTTCCTCTGCTTTTATCATATTCTTATATCTTCTAGGTTGCTCTCTCACTTTACTGTCCAAGTCACTAAAATCTGCCAACACTTTTCCTACTTTATAAAGATCTTACCCCACCAAAAAGTTTATGTAGCAAAACCACTTAAATTCCTTTAGGTCCCTGCTAGATCAACCTTTTCTTTATCTCCTTTGTGAACATAGATCTGCCTGGCCCAGTGAATTGGGGCTCAAACACAGATTCTCTTATTCCTAATTTCCCCAATCTCCTGTTTGTGGTCCTCTAACCCTAGCGTTCCTGGGTACCTCAGACAGAGCTAACCAAACGTTCATAGAGGGTTTGATAAACCAGCCCACCAGGAACTTATTTCCTTAAGATGTTTCCTCAGTTCCTCAGGTTATAAAATATATTATTCATTTTTTTCTGCTTCCACAGCAGACTAAGCCCATCTACTCGCATGTCCCCCAATAGCCTCACAAGCCATGCTGTGACAGGTGCATTCATTGCTTGCTTAAACGTCTCTCCTAATTTCAGAAGTTCAAGTGCTGAGTATTGCCTGATCACCTTAGTTGTTGTACTGGACCATGGTATTGGCCCCCATTTGCATGTTTGGACCACAGGTTTCCAGTTCTTTTCTATGAAAGGTCAGAGATATCCCCTACTGCTGTTTGCCACCTCTCACCATCTTCTCATTTATCTACTTCACTTGGCAAATCAGAGGCTAACTTGGAGGATGCTGCTGAAGCTTCCTGTCTTGATGCAACTGCTCCTGCACACAAGCATGCTCCTGCATGGTTACCATCTCAGCCTCGGATTCTTTTCTAACCACACACAAGAGTGGGCAGGCAACATCTGCCACTTCTAGACAACCATCTTCACTCTGCTTCACAATCTTAAAGGCTATAACATTTCCTCTAACCTTTAACCGTTTCAGGGCTTTTCCATATTCACATGATAGACCCCATTCATCAAGCAGCCATGCTGCCCCATAACACACAGACGAAGACATCCTGAGTTTCCTCCCACAAACACTTCTAATCTTGATGGCTCAGCCTCAGTTGAATGTCTCACCACCCATAGCATGAACTATGCATCCACTATCATAGCATAAAGGCACACTAACACACACCACACAGGAAAGGACAACTCTATCAGAATTTCCTCCGTGGCTGCTTCCCCCTTGCTCAGCAACAATCTCAGTTGCATGCCTTTGCTATCTATAGCCAAGACCATGTACTCACTTCTTCCCAAACTTATCTTTGTTTCTGTATTGACTCTATTTGGTCACCATTTATGTAGTATGAGAAAACCTTCTTTAGGGATACAGTGGTATTGTGTTATATTTGCAACCCCAGTGCTGTGGAGACAGAGATGATGGGCAAACCTACCTAAGCTTAATGCCAGCCAGCCTAGCCCATTTGACCAGCAGTGGACCAGTGAGAGACCCTGTCTCATACAAATGAGGACAGCGCTTTAGGCATGATACCCAGCATTTCCCTCTGACCTCCATGTGCACACACAAGGTTATCAATTGATAAAATTGGCGAAGCCACAAAATGAGCACACACCACTGGAAAAAAAAGCTCATAGAAGAGCTTCCACAGAGTAAGGTATAGTAAACTAAAGTAATACCTATAGAGTGGTAACATATGTACTTCAACAGATTAAAGACTGGTAAAATCTAATTAAATATGGGAAACAAAGAGAAATGGTGCTCACTTCTAGAATGTTCTAGGATGGCATGTGAACTAAACAACTTTGAGATTTCCGCAGCTGCAGGTTTGAGTTTGCTGCAGCTCATTTAAAAAGCCAGTGTGGATTATGCACACTGTAACTCGTTCCAAGTACATTTCTGATTTATGAGTTCCCTCATTTGCTTCACAAATTTCACATGGCTTTGTTTCTATAAAATGGTTCAGGAGAATGGGGTCATTGTTGTGACTACAGGACCACATGGCTCCTAGACATTTAGAACTTGTTTTGAGGAGGAATTTGGAAGAGTTTGACCACAGAACTCTGTAAGGGTGTATGAAACATTCTGTTGGGAGCTCAGAAGGGCAGGATGCTGATTGAAATGCAGAAAATGGAGGCCGCAATTCATGTGATATCAGAAGGGAGGGAGGATTCAATTGCAAACTTGGCCAGAAGATATTCATGTTGCATTCTGGCAAAGAATCTGACTGTATTCTGCCCATGTCCTGAAAATTTAGGTCAAAATTCAAAAATGGGGTAAATTTTTGGGCAGTGGAAAGGTCAACCTTGGCTATTGCATATTGTTTTCTGTATACTGTAAATAAAGTAACTGATTTGGCCTATGTGGAGCACCGTAGAAGTGGGTGGAGAATCAGAAGACAGACAGGTAGAAGGAGGGCGGAGTTAGCCAGTCTCCATCTGACTCCCGAAGAAGACAGACATGTAAGGAATCCAGGTGAGGCACAGGCCGGGCCACATGGCAGGTAGATTACTAGAAATGGGTTGAATTAAGGTAAAAGAGCTAGCTAGTAATGTGCTTGAGACATGGCCAAACAGTATGAAGTTAATATAAGCGTCTAATTCATTTCTTTGGGAGGAAAGCCGACACGGGCTAGGTCCAAACCTCTGGCCCAAACGGGCCGGGAAATCTTCTACAACAGTTTCCACTGTGTTTTACATAGAGAATTAGGTGTCCTCCTCTACCACTCTGCCTTGTGGCCTTGAGACAGGGTTTCCTACTGAGCTGAAGCTCACTAATTGGCCTAGTATGCTGATTGGCCAGTGAGTTCTCATGGCTTGTCTCTTTGTACCCTTCAGTCTTGGGGATATAGGTATATGTTGTTGAATTTTCTTTTATTCTTATCCCATGTAGGAATGCCAAAATGTTGTTTGTTTTTGCTCTTTTTGGGGATCTACCACGCAGGCCTCAAATAAATCACACATGAAAGCTTATTCTTAAATATAAATGTTTGGCCTTACCCTTGATAAGCCATGCTTATGATTCTTATCCTCTGTATAGTTATTGTTAACTCTTCCGCATTTTTAAATTCTTTTTACTGTTTTTTTTTTTTGATAAATACAAAATAAAAAAGGAAAAAAAAATGTTTGGCCTTAACTTGGCTTGTTTATTGCCAGCTTTTCTTAACTTTAATTACCCCATCTACCTCTTTCCTCTGGGCTTTTCCTTTTCTTACTTCTGTATATCTTACTTTCACTCTTACTCCATGGCTGGCTGGATGGCTGGGTGGCTGGTTGTGTGTCTGGCCCCTAGCACTCTCCTCTCCTTGTTATCTTGTTCCTTCTTCTTCCTCAGAGTGGGAGTTTGAATGTAATTGGCCCCATAAGCTCATGAGGAGTGGCACTATTAGGAGGTGTGGCCTTGTTGGAGGAAGTGTGCCAATGTAGGGACAGGCTCTGTGGAGTCATATGTGCCTAACACATGTGCAGTGTTATAGACCACTTCCTGTTGTCTGTGAGGTCAAGACTTAGCTTCTTCTCTGCTCTCAGTTCCTTCTCCGGCACGTCTGCCTGCACACCACCATGTCCCACCATGATGATGGACTAAACCTCTGAACTGTAAGCCACCCCAATTAAATGTTTTCCTTTATAAGAGTTGCTGTGGTCATGGTGTCTCTTTTACAGCATACAACCCCTAATTTAAAAACTCAGTGTGATGGTCTTGTGACAAATTTCCACAAAGTTAGTGGAGCCTAAGTAATACACATTCAATCTGTTGTGAAACTGGAAGTCAGAAGTCACCAACGCTGCTCCTAGGCCCAAGTCACAATTTTGGTGCAGGGAGAATCCGTCCCCTGCCCTCAGGTTAGTTGTCATCTGTACCCCTTGACCTGTATCCCCATCCTTTGTCCTCAGCACATCTTCGTGGCTCTCACTTCTTTGATTTCTCTTCTTCTAAGGATATTGTTGCTTACATTCAGCTTATTGGAAAATCTAGGATAATATTTCCTTCTAAACATTCTTAGCTAGCTAGGTATAACGTGCATGCCTGCCAGCCTATCACTAGGGAGGCTGAGGCAGAAGGACTAAGGTGTGTCTGAGGCCAGAATGGGCCACATAATGAGTTCCAGAAGTCTGGGCTACAGGGTGAAAGTGTATCAGGAGAATAAGGAGGAGGACCAGGAGGAGGGAGAGGAGGACCGGGAGGAGGGGAGGATCAGGAGGAGGGGAGGATCAGGAGGAGGGAGAGGATTAGGAGGAGGGAGAGCAGGACCAAGAGGAGGGAGAGGAGGACCAGGAGGAGGGGAGGATCAGGAGGAGGGAGAGGAGGACCAGGAGGAGGGAGAGCAAGACCAAGAGGAGGGAAAGGAGGACCAGAAGGAGGGAGAGGAGGACCAGAAAAAAAAGAGGAGGACCAGGAGAAAGAAGAGGAGCAAAACATGGAGGAGGAAGGAGAAGGAGGAATAGAAGGTGTCTCCAAAGTGGTCCTCACTAGACAGTGATCCCTGACACCCTACACTATGATTTCTAGAAGCCTATTAGGACTGTAAGGAATAAGTTTACCTTGCCCATATGTCACCAAACATATGGAGGTTTGTATATCAGCCTGAAGAAAGTATGGCTTTAGGATGTACATATTTGACCTGTAAGTTACCCAGCCTACCATACTTTTTCATACTCTACTGCCATTCTTACCTTATACATTGGATCCTGATCAGTGGTTACAAATAGACAAAAGTGTAAGAAACAAAGAATTTCACATAGTTTTACATACACATGTCTTGCTGTGCAAAGAAAAACAGGGCACTCTTCTTAGTGAAATACTATGGTAATAGAGAATCCAATATCAATAAACATACATCACAAAGAGTACTGCTTTATAAAAAAATAAAATATATTTATACAGAGAATGATTTAGTCTTTACTTAGTGATCCAGAAGGTAGTATGAACTCCCTGACACCCTTTGTGTGTTAATCTTGAATACAGTGAGTACATCCAGAACAGATGTTTTTATCTGGTAGCACTACTTGAAATGGCATGCTACCAAATTGACTGAATAATAAAAGTTCCTATATTAATATCATTACAACCCTCTAGGGATGAGGTAGCACATATTATTGGCACTCAGAGAGCATAGGTAAGTGAATCTCTATGAGTGCAAAGTCATCCTGGTCTACACAGAGCATCCCAGGACAATCTGGGCTATATAGTGAGACATTGTCTCAAAAAAAATTTAAAAAATAAAAGCAAAACAAAATCATTACCATCTTATGCATTCCAGTAACTTGTATCATCTCTACCAACATCAGTAAATGTCTCTTATAAAGGGTTCACTAGTAAATAATGGCCGCCTTGTGGGCATCCCTGCATGCTGCAGACACTCAAGCCTTCATTCCGTCCTGCAACGCAGAGGAGACATAAGCAGATGAAATTTAATTTACATAACAAGCAGGAGGCTGAAGTTGATCCCAGTCTAGAACTTTCTGACCTATCTTTATAGAGATACTCCCCAAATTTCCACTGCATTTTCAAATACTTAAGGTATAACTGCAAGTTATATTTTTAAAAAATTTAATACTGGTGCTTAATTCTAAGAAATCTAAAATGAAATCTATCTAAAGTAGATGAGGTTACCACCAAGAATATTTTTAATGCTTCTTTCGTCTTTTTTTCTCTAAAATGCGTTCTCTTCACTCTTCCTTTAGTCTAGTGAGTCCTTAGAGATGTCTGTATGTTGTGTGTGCATGTGCATCTGCATGTCGGTATACATGAACATTGCATGTTGTGTGTGCATGTGCATCTACATGTCGGTATACATGAACATTGTATGTTGTGTGTGCATGTGCATCTACATGTCGGTATACATGAACATTGTATGTTGTGTGTGCATGTGCATCTACATGTCGGTATACATGAACATTGCATGTTATGTGTGCATGTGCATCTGCATGTCGGTATACATGAACATTGTATGTTGTGTGTGCATGTGCATCTGCATGTCGGTATACATGAACATTGTATGTTGTGTGTGCATGTGCATCTACATGTCGGTATACATGAACATTGTATGTTGTGTGTGCATGTGCATCTGCATGTCGGTATACATGAACATTGTATGTTGTGTGTGCATGTGCATCTGCATGTCGGTATACATGAACATTGTATGTTGTGTGTGCATGTGCATCTACATGTCGGTATATATGAACATTGCATGTTGTGTGTGCATGTGCATCTACATGTCGGTATACATGAACATTGCATGTATGTGGATGTGGAAGCAGGAGGTCAATATCAAATGTCTTTCTCTGTTGCTTCCCATCTTACTTTTCAGGCAGCTATTTTTGGCCCTGGATCTCACTGATTTGCCTAGGCTGAGCTGTCTAACAAGCCCCATGGATCCCCCTCTTGTCACCTCCCCATGCCACTGCTCTTCTACACAGAGATAAGGATCCAAATTCAGGTCCTTACCCTTGTGCAGTTATCTACTGGGCCATCTCCGAGGACCCTTCTCCTGTTTCTGTTTCCTCTGTTATTGTCCTGTTCTGTTTTTCATTCATTCATCTGTTTTCTCCTTACCGTCTTAGACAGGGCAGCCCTACTGCCATACACTGTTCTCGGTTCAATATGTCCACAGCTTTTTCTTTCATAATAAAAGACTGAACTTTTCTTAGCTCAGGAGCAAGCTACTCCTGAGTGGCTCAAACCAAAGCCCTATGGCAAAGTCTCTAACCACCTGGACTTACTCAGCCTTATCAAACATTGTTACCCAACCTCAGGAGTTCTAATCCAGCTGTCATACACAATATACAGCTTGCTTTAACTTCATTTTGTCCTATCTGTGTTTGCTTGTGTTCGTTCGGTGCCTATTTGTCAGTTTAAGAATCACATTGGCTATTATCAGCATTTTCTCACTTGCTAGCAATTACTTCAAGTACCCCGTAGCTTATATGACTGATACTATATTAAATGCAGAAGATACATGTCATCTTCATTACTTTGTTTTTATTTCTAAGACAAGGTCTCAAGTAGCCCAGGTTGGTCTTGAACTTGCTGTGTTGCCAAGATGCCCCTGATCCCCTGATCTTCCTGCCTCCGTCTCCTGAGCAGTGGGATTACAGGTGTAACTGCCACCTCTGTGATTTTTGCTGTGCTGGAAATTGGACCTATCTATAGCTTGCTTTGTCGCAAGCCCTCTGCCAACTGAGCCACCTGCTTAGTCCTGACCATTTATGTCATAAAGAAAATTCTGTTCAAATGCCCTAGCGTTCTGGGATCCTATTGCTTCTCTGTTGTCTATCTCCAGCATTGCTCCTTTGGCTTTTAACATCTCCAGGTGCTGGTGTTCTTTCCCTTCCAACCTGGAACAGTGAATTTACAGTATGTCACACTCACTCTGCCTACGCCACTCTTTTCATTTGTTGTTTAATTCTTTTGTTTCTTTAGGAATAGTTCATCTCAATCCACATACACTTAAGCTTGTAAAAAGGACTTTGTGACAAGCCTCATTAAAATATACTCTAAAGCTTGGTGATTGAGAAAACATTTCCATAGCAGTGAGCGATGTGTCTGCAGCACAAATGTGCCAGCAGGAGTTAGCATAAAATCAAGCATGGAAACTGTTTGTGGCAATAATGCATCAGAAAACCCAATGATAAATCACATTAATCTCCATCACTTGTGACTGGTTTCCGTCAGCCAGGGAGGCCTCATAATATACAAAGGAAGACAGATGTGAGTGCCACAGAGCTCTGTCTTAGAAGACACCCATTACTGATGCAGCTTAGTCAAGCTACTGAATTTCTCAGAGCTTGGTAGAGATGGTAAAAGCTACCTGTGTTAGGTGGAACTCTCTGATAGCAAAGGACAGAAATATAAACTGAATGGGCTCATGTGTCAGAAACATCCAGTGGTTTGAGCAGGACTGGATGCAGGGCTCACAGAATGAAATATTTGGTACTTTGTAGGTCCAGCTGAAATCTTGCACTCCCCAAAGAGAGACAGACTTCATCCAGCAATAAAACAAGTAGTAAAGAGCTTAATCTGAGCAAGCAGGACATCCCAAGTTTGCTTTTTTACCAGGAAAGCAGCCTGGCTCAGCAGCTTTGTCATTGCAGGAGCCTGGGTCTTGAGTCTCTCCTCTCTCGGTTAGTTATAACCCCACCCTTGCATCCTATCCCAAGGTAGGCATCTCCAGAAAAGTGCATTGCTTTTCTTAAGAATTCAATGGACCCAGAATTCAGTCTGCTGCAAGTACATACATAAGGTACAAGAACATGTATGGAGACTTAATATCTCAAAGTTGAAGGTTCACTGGAGGAAAGAGAAATGGCATTCCACATGTTCCTCTGGTAAGGAAGCCACCAAGCCAGTTCAGGCTAACTTAGATAAAGTAGACCACTACCACATGTTTTTTAAATATCATTTCAGGGCCATGAGCTAGCTCAACTGTGGAGACCATCAGTAACTATCTTTATGTTGTGTTTGGGAGATGGCCTTGAACTATCCATTGTGGAGCTAAGCGCCTGCCTAACAACAGTTTCATACTCTCTACAGGCAAGACATTAAAATGTAGCTGTGGGGGAAGGTCACCTGTAATGAAAGAAAGACTCATGATCTCTCTGCAACCCTGGACTCCAGAGCAAGATCATCTGAAGTCACATTTTCATGTTTTTTTCTGCCGGGATACCTCTGTGAACAACTGAGAAATGGAGTGTTCAGGGAAGCAGAGTCAAGGCCAAGGGGAAGGGTTTATCAGGCCCATTTCGCCATCATATAGGATTGCTGTGGAACAAAGGCTTCATCCTTCCCCGAAGAAAAGAGTTCACGTAAAGAGCACCAGTGTGCTGAGTTACCCTGCTTCTCAGACAGGAGCAGCCATTGTATCCCATGGGACCCATGCTTGCTGGATCTGGCCACAGAGTCTCTCTTCCCTTGCCTTCTCCCTTTGGTCCTGGCTCCTCTCCTCCCTCCTCTTCCTCTCCCCTCTCCTCCTCTGATTTCTTCTCTCTCTCTTCCCCTTTAGGTTATAGCTGTGGTTAAATGGTACATTATTCATAGAATGAGCTGCAGCTGGTGGAATAACACTTCTTTAAACTACCACCATATCTTTCTTATTTTTAACCATTTAACTGAGTAAAGGACATTTTATTCAGTGTGATTAAGGTCTCGATCAAACTATTCTAAGCATCCTATCAACATTTACTCTGAAACAAGAGAGATGAAAATTCTCGCATCTTCCACCATCTCTTTCTTCAACTACTTTCTATAGTCAGGGCAGAGGATTGGAAGATGCTTTCTTGGAGTTCATTACTTTTATTTACTGTTTGTTTACTTGCTTGATTTCTTTGAGATAGAATTTCTTTGTATAGCTTTGGCTGTCCTGGAATTCACTCTGTAGACCAGGCTGGCCTCAAACTCATAGAGATCTGTTGTATTATTTTTCTGGCCTGGACTTTCTAGTCTAGCCCAGAGTTTCAGACTCACTCTCAGCCCCACTGCCACTTAGGCCCAAGTAATCACACAGACACTCGTATTAATTACACTCTGCTTGCTGATTGACCTAGGGCATAGGCATATAACTTGTTAACTCCTTCATCTGAACTCAACCCATCTTGTTCAGCCATGCAACAGGGAACCTTTTCACAGAGCAGCATTTCAGCTTCTTTCCTCTGCATCTGCTGCCATCTCATCATCGTGTCTCCATCATATCTATGTGGCATGTCTGCTCTGCTCTGAGATTTCTTAGTCCGGTAGCTCCATCCACACTTCCTGTCTGCCTTTGGCTAGTCAGCATTTATTAAACTAGTTGGAGGGACAAATATTTACAAAGTACAATAATCCCACTACAGAGATCCTTCTCTTCTGCCTCTGCCTCTCAAGTGCTGGGATTAAGGCATGATCTGCCACCACTCAGTTCTATTATTATATTAATAGAACCTTGCAAGATCACAGTAACCCAATGTTTCTTAATAAGTGTCTTGTAAACCAAACGCTGTGGTAGACAGGACATCAGTTTACATTCATGCCTACTTCTATCAGAGAAGCTTCTGGTTTGTTACTTTCATATTCATCATGTTAACAGTCATCAGTTTAACACCGTGAACTGCCTTTTTATGCAAATGTAGACATTTTCAAACCAACACAAAAGAAATTAGAATTTGTTTCATTCATTTTATCAACTCTAAAAGCAGACAACTCAAACTGGTAGCATGATACATTGGTTCCATAAGATTAGATGCCTAATCTACTTCTGCCTTTCTGTTTCTACATTAATAGAGCATAATCCCATCTTCTTTTCCCAAGAAAGCTGCCAGAGTTCCAGCCTCTTATCCATAATTTAGGCAGACAAGAAGAAAAAGCAAAGAACAAAATTACTCACTTGATTTCATTTTTTTAAAAGCAAGTGCTTGTTTCTAATACTCCATGTTGTGGGAGACAGCAGACATTCAGTGGGCATTAAGCAGGCTCAGTCATATACACATTAATAATATTTCTAAGGACTTCTTCTGATGGAAGTTTCCAGTCTTAAAGAAGCTATTAGAAGACAGTAACAGTTGTGTTTGGTGTAACAATCTGAGGCTCAAAGAAATCAAAGCCACTGTGGTGTTCACATATTATTCCAAAGCCTGAATTGGACAGTGTCACTGTGGACAGTGTGGATGGGAAGGAACCCTGCCTTTCCACATTCAGCTAGGCGCTTCATGCTTGAGTCTGTACTCAACATTCTTCCCATGGTTTCTTTATCTCCCTCTGTAACTACACGGTGGTAATTATACCACCAAGGCCAACGGTTTGTGCCTGACTCTGGGAAGCAGATTAAACATTAAGTATCTACACGTATTAGTGGGCTCCAGTAAATTTTTCTGCTCAAAAGTTTGCCTATAACATTGGCTTGCTTCAAAGTGAGACTCACTTTTATCACTGCTTGATGAGAGGAGTACATCTTGGATCTCGGAAGTCTTCGGCAAGTCCCCTTTCTCTGTCACCTGTTTCCATTTCCCACGTTCTTCTATGGCCACGTAAGCCCAGTCTTCAAGCAGCTCACAAATGGCCACAAACCATGGCACTATCTCCATTCCCTGAGAGCCCAGAATGTGTACTTGACACTTCCCATGAGTTGTTCTATGGGGTCACTATCTTCTTCCGTTTGGGTCTCCTATCTCCATAAGTGAGATTTAGGAACAGTTGAGAACAAGGAAGTGCTATCAATAACCGCATCGGTTTATACCTGGCATAAAGCTGGCCTCAGTGAATTTCCTATCAATATGGCCACAAGTGATGATGAAAGGGCACCCAAGGCCATGATTTCCTAGTTCCCATGCCTCTCACCCACAGAGCCGAGTAGAGTTCACAAGCAAGCAGCCGCTGACCCTACAGGCAATCAGCTCAGTAAGCAAATGAAATTTTCCCCACAACAGCTGTGAACCGGGCAGAAGACCTGGACAGATCTCTATGGGAGAAAGGCTTAATAGCTGGAAATAGGAAGTAACTCAGGGCACAAGGCTCTGAGTAATCAGATAGAGTGTTCTGAGACAAAACCAGTCTTGAATTCATATGCTTGCCAACCAAAGCCTCGGGGTTCCAACCAGGCATTCTTTGTCGTTGATTTAACAGTATTTCATGGAATCCAATGTGGCTTTAAATCTAATATGTAGCCTAGAATGACCTTAAACTCCCCATCTTTCTGCTTCTACCTTCCTGGAGTGCTGGGACTACAGGTGTGTATTACCAAGTCTGGCTCAAAATAGGCAGTCTACCAGGAGGGATGGGAGAAGTGTTCTCAATGGAGATTTCTGCTATATGTTTTTTTTTTATTTTTTATTTTAATTAAAATTTTTTATTGAAAATAATTTTCCCCTGCAATAGATTCTGATCATGGCTTATTCTCCTTCATCTCCTCCCAGAACTTCCCCATCTCCTCACCCTTGCAACTCCATGCCTTTTTTCTTTCTCTCTGTCTTCAGAAAACAACAAATAAACAAGTCAGACTAAAACAAAGCAAACAGGAAAAAGTAAAACCATGAGAAACACACACAAACTCCCCCCACAAAACTGGAAACCATAATATAAAGCAAAAGATCAAATAATGTTAAAAACGCCCAAACCAAACATTATGAGACAAAAAAAAAACTTTCCAAAAGTATCATTGAGCCCATTTTGTGTTGGCCATCTACTTCTGGGCATGGGGCCTTTGGTGTGGTTAATATACTCAGTGAGGTTCCATTGGAGAGACCTATTTTTTTCTTTTTTTTTTTTTTTTTTTTTTTTTTTTTTTTTTTTTTTTTTTTTTTTTTTTTTTTTTTTTTTTTTTTTTTTTTTTTTTTTTTT
>PVIH01006266.1:0-33244 GCA_004025045.1 Sigmodon hispidus | reverse complement strand
TCACTTCATAAGCTGTGCAAAGTGAGACTGGAAGTTTGGACCCCAGGAATGCCAGCCTTTCCCCATGTGAAGACTCAAATGGTCTGGTGTGGCTCAGCAGACCAATAGATAGGGGTGGACTCCTGGTAATGAGAACTAGGAAGCCAATAGAAATGAGTGGAATCCTGGTAGCATCTTGATTAGTTGATGTGGGGACACAGTGTATTGTGTGAAGCTCAGGCTTACTGAGGATGCAAACTACCGATGCGTGTCTACATTCTTCTAGTTGAGAAAACCTATGATGTGGCCACATGTCTCTTCTCTGCAATGGGGAGAGTCCATCCCTCACATGTGTTATCATGAAGACCAGATGAGTCAATGCCTCCAATGTGCCAAAGCAGCTCCAGGCCCACATGTAGCAAGAAGTCAGCAAGGATTGGCCAGTCATCATCCATGTCAATGACCATATCCTTATCCACTGTAAGAATGAGAAAGTAAAGCATTTTTGCACTATTGGAAGGGTGGCAGAGCCTGGCAAATGAGGGACAAGTGCCATGAACTGAGAGCACATCCACCCTGGGTTTACGGGCAGGAGTGCTTACTTCTCATTCCAGTGGGATTTCTTCAGAGGGTTGACCTAAGGAAGGTCATGAGGTGAGATGAGGTCATGAGGGTGAGGTCTTAATGATGGAACAGCTTTGTAACAATAGTCAGAAAGAGCTCTCTTGTGGCATGTAAGGACACAGTCAGAAGGCAGTTATTTGCAAACCAGGATGAGAGCCCTCACCAGGACCTGACCAAGATTCAGGACTACAGAGAGAATCTTTCTGTTGTTAAAGCTTCTGGTAATGACAGCCCCAGCTAATGCAACTCCCATAGAGGGGAAGAGAGACAAAGAGGTGGGAAGAGAAACGGATGCGGGAGGGTAAAGGAGAGAGGAGAGAAAAGAGCCTAAGATCAATGGTTACACATTAATAATTACAAATAAAAAGATTTTGACTTTGGATGCTGATTACAAACCTGTTCACTCAGTCAGACTTAGTCAGAACACTTAAAATCTTAGGGAATAGAAGTGCTGAGGCAGTGTAGCTCTGTGGTGTGACAAGGTCCCAGCTGCACAGCTCTGAGAGCATGCCCTACCATTCAGGGTGTTAGCTATCAGACTTACACAGGCCACCACTCCAGTTAACACACAGAGGCATTATGGTACCTAGAAAGAGTCTGTGGCTGTCCCATTCTGTGCCTCTCTCTTGGGCAAACATCTGACCTGAATTCCTTTCCAGAACCAGACTCAGGGCCGTCTTTAAAGCAATGGGTAGAAGTTTTATAACACAGTCCCCTGTAGCTGGGAGGCAGCCATTTTTTTTTTCATGAGTCTTCTGGTCAAAGATTATCTTTGAATACCGCCAATGAGAACTTTATTTATAATCAGAATTCTATGTCATAACTATCAGACCCCATCACAGTCCTCAATGGATGGTGACACCAAAGTCTTGTGAGTTCCACTTGTGTATATTTTTGCGTCTAGTCTAACCATTTTGATAACTTTTGTCAATGAAGGAGAGAATAAGAGTAGGTGATATTTTCTTCTCTTTTTTAGCCTCAAATAAACACAGCTTTGTATTTAAATTTCCAATTGTGGGGGCTTAATGCTATGTTAAAATAAGACTTAGGCAATCTGCCTTCTTTGATTAGCTAGAGATGCTTTTCTTCCATGCTGCTCCCTTCCTAATGAAATGTCTGAGCTTTGTGTAATTATTATTATTATTATTATTTTACATTTATTGTGTGTAAGTATGTACATATCTACCATGGTGTGAAGGTCAAAGGATAATTTGTGGGAGATGATTTTTTTTCCTACCATATGAGTCCAGATGATCAAACCTCAGTCACTAGACTCAATAGAAAGCATTTTTGCCTGCTGAAGCATCTTGCCAGCCCTAGGGATTTTCTAGCTGATGACATAATGTTTATGAATAAAAACATCAATGGCTCAAAGCAGGCAAGACATTGAGCTTCTTGAATAAATTGGCTTTGTTTTCGCAAAACAGGATGTGTGTTCCTAGCCCTTCCATCTACATAGCACTTGCATAGTGTTTCCTACATTTGAGAATTAGCCAATGTGACCTTCTAGAACATTCTACTTAGAATATTGGTCTTAGCTTAAGTTCCTAGTTCTGCTGTATTCTCCCATCCAAGCACTTATCAGGCCCAACCCTGCTTAGCTTGTGAGATCAGACAAGATGGGGCATGTTCAAGGTGGTATGGTCATAGACTCTATTGTATTCTCTGTAAGATTTGTTTATTCATACTGACTCATTGTAAGATAACTGCAGGTCAAGTCAGTACTCAAGGCATTTCTCACTCAGTATTTTGGTATCAATAAAGAAGATTCTCAGGCGACCACCAATGCATGCCTCATGCATTTCCTGATTCCCGAGATTCCTATTGTTTCTGTTCACATCTGAGATACATGAAGCTCCTACCAGAGAGCGACAGGCTTGGAATTCTGACGTATACATGTGGTGTATCAAGAGAAACAAACCTATCCAGTATTGAGATAATGGCACCAACAACCAGACTGAAAATATAGTCTGGCACAGAGGTATCCTAGAACATACTAGATGTTGAAAGCAAACTATTGAAAGAAGCCTTAACTTGGAGTAAGAACACTGCTGCTGGAATCTTCTGTCACTTTCCCTCCTCTCAAACGAAACCTCAAGCTCTTCTCTTCAAGGAGCCTTTGCAGAAATAAATGAGATGGTATGTGCAGAAACAGAGGGAGTTTCACAGCCCTGTGTGGGTGCAGGATTCTTACCCATTCAAATCAACCCTTTGAATCCTGTACCTCTCAATTAGCTCAGCTGTGTTGTTGGGGAACAAATGCACAGTTATAAGTTGGGTTTTGTTTTGTTTTGTTTTTAAGCAACAAAACAACTGGTTGTTACATGATCCTTGACAACAGTTGGACATACTTTTTCCTTAAAATAAATGAAGAGTCTGACAACCTACAGTGTAACAAAGTAGAGCCCCAGGAGAGGATTGTTTTCCTTGGGGAGAGTGTAATTTCAGCAGAAACTCAACTTTACACATTATATGTATTTTGACTGTTTCTTTTAAGTGCAAAGTGAGAATAATGAGTTATGGACTCTCTTGCCCTTGGCCATAAAGCACATTAAGCTGCAATGTAAAATCTTTCAAAATCTATTCATATGCTGTTGTCATGGAGTCCAGGCCTTCCTGTGTTGTCCTGATGTAAATAATTTTTTAAAAATTGTGTATAGTTTCCATACTCAACAGTTGTTTCTTCAGAAAGGTAAGGAGTGGGTGTGACATATCTGTGATTTCTGAATAACCTAGCCAGCCATAAATTCCTATAAGCCACACCTTGGGTGTTCATGTATAATCACTAGCATAAAAATGAAGTCTGGTACAAGGCCAGTGTCTGAAGAATCAATGCCAGATGAAACAGATCAGTGATAGAGTTGACCATTGACTCAAGACCTAGCAAACTAGCATTTTGAGGGGAGTAGAACTCAAAGACAAAAACTAAATTCCTCCCAGTGTATCTGCCAGAAATAATCACTGTGGTACTATAATTGCTAAGTGGCCATGTTGACATTGTTGACTCCCCGCTATTTCTTCCTTTAGAGATTATTGTCCCAATATACAATTTCCCGAAGAGGACCTTTGGGAAAGGGTAAACATTTGTCCACCAGACGGTGTCTCCATGGGAAGGAAGCTGTTTCTTTAATTTTTCCTGTATTTTTGAAATACATTTTAATTGAAATAGAATTGTATCATTTTCCCAGCCTACCTTTCCTCCTGCATACTCCCTTCTCTTCCCTAGAACCTCTCCCATGTAATCCCCTCTCAAGTTCATGGCCTCTTTTCCTCTGATTTTTATTGTTACTACACACACACACACACACACACACACACACACACACACACACACTTGTGTCTGCACACACCCACAGTTGTTTGCCTGTATATGGCTTATGGTTTCAGGCCAGACTATATTGCTTTGGACAAGCAACACTGAGAAAGGCTGATTCTCCTTCTCCCAAAGGTTGTCAGCTCCTTCTAGTTCTTTGTCAAGGAGCTGGGTCTAGAGAAAGTTTCCCTCTTCTTTATGAACATGTCTATTGATTCTGCCATTGTTTCAGCCTTATTTGTGCAGCCAGCCATCTTCCATGATGTTCCTTGAGTACATTCATGGATGCAGGAGATGCCACACCAACCATCTTCTGTGATGTTCCCTGAGTCATTCATGGATACAGAAGATGTCACCCCAACCATCTTCTGTGATGTTCCCTGAGTCATTCATGGATGCAAGAGATGCTATGCTGATGTATGGAGCTGGGAACCCCATGATCTGTTGATCATCATATCTAGTGCAGCTGTTTCTTAGTAATAAACATTAGCTAGTTTTTGTTAGAAGTCAGCCTTCCCAAGAAGTTGGTCTGCGACTTAGGAAAGGCCGCCCATGGAGAAGTGAACAGTCTATTCAATGACAGTTTTGTTTGGGAAGATCAACACAGAAAAGAATGCTAAGACTGTTACTAAAATATAGTTTGACTTTCAAAGGCAAGAGTCAAGATTTGTGACTTGATAATTATTTTGGTGTATAATTATTATAACAGAAACTCACAGAAAATGGGGACCCACTTCTTTGTTCCATGTCTAATACTTCTTGACAGTCTTCCAAGACATATGTTACACATAACACATGCTGGACAAGCACTTAGTTCAAAGGTCACTATAAATGACGTTTAAACCAGAACTTCTTAAGCCATAAAATGATATGTTAAACAATTAAGAGAAAAGAAACCAGACTTCTCTATTCATAGGAGTGAAAATCATGTCAGCCAGCAAGGCCTTGAGAACATTCAGAGATTCCAAGTGTCATACTATCCCTGTCCCCACAGCACAGCACTGATCAGCTGGGTGGTAAACCTAAGGACATGCCAACTGCCAGCTATTTAGATGGGCATGCTCTGCCCTTAGTGTGCAAAACACTTCCAGTGTTCATAGGTTTAACAGAAACTCCTTGATGCCATAAACATGTGACAATAATTGACCAGCAACCAGGGACTTTCCATATTACCTATATCCCAGTAGTCCTTAAGTTCAACTGTCTCAATTAACCTGATGTGTTATCAGGTGACTGAATTGTTTGTTTTTCAGTTAATGGTTGTAGTTTGTATACACAGCCTATGAAATCCCAACTCTCTGCTCATACATCAAAATACATGTGTACATATATATGTACAGTTATACACACAGAGATGAATAACACACACCTGTATAGGAAAATACAGTTTAAATATATAGACTCAACTTGGAACGTGCTTTATTTGCTCTCACTGTTAAATGAGAGCCCAGATCTGCTATGCTGCTTTCTACCTTTACTGTGGTAGCTGACAACCTACACACAGTGTTCCCATACCCTTCCCCTGCATCAGGAAAAGGCATATTGAAAATGTAATGGCCTTCGAATGCTCACAGTCACTACCTAGTCACTATGGTTACATCTGAGAACTTGTTTCAGTTTTATTCTATTTTTTTCTTAAGCACTAGTCATATCTTTATGTGTGAATGCATGGGAGCAAAATGAAGAGTTATAACTGTTATGAAGATGATACCCAGATGCAACCCATGGAGAGACCAAAGGATAGCAGAGGAGTGCAAGGTTGGAGACCGAGTTATGCATGAGAAGCAGAGGAGGGGTTAATTAGAACAGATAATTAATAATAAGTACCATTGCTCTTTGGTCTAGTTCTAGATAGCATCGACTCAAAGCAAGGCTAACCCTAAATTGTGCATTTCCTGTCTACAGATTGTGGACTGAACTTTTGAATTTCTCTCTCTCTCTCTCTCTCTCTCTCTCTCTCTCTCTCTCTCCACATGAAGAGAGGAGTGCATTCTTCCTAAGTGTCTAAAGAGGAGGATCTTAATAACATGTGGCATTTATTTGGGTGTCTGCTCTGTAAGAGACACTGTAGCAATCATGCTATGACACCAAGTTTACTCTCTCTCGATACAATGAGGAAAATACTCTTGCTTTTCTTCCATTTTGACACATGAAGAAACAGAGACTGGACTGGATGCAGGGGTTCACAGAGACTCCATAGTGTGTCCCAATTCCATCCTGACTTGAGGTCAGAGAGTAAGAGCTTGTTTTGCCCAGCAAGGCTGCATAATAGAATGCTTTGGCCAAAGGCGTGATTACCAGGTGTGTCTTATGTTTGAGAATTAAAGATAGGCTTACACCTGTCTTCACTTACCCAACCTCTTGGCTTGGTATAAAAAGCCCAGGGGAAATAAAATTGGGGCAGCCGAATATTCATTCAATACCCTCCCGACTCTTCGTTTTCTGTCCCTGGTCGAATTCTTTCTGTCTCTGCAGTTTCTCATCCACACACTCCTATACAAAGAACTGTTCTGCAGGCTGAGCTGAACTCAGTAACTGGAAAGGATAGGATGACTTCCTCAAAGGGATAAAGCTGAGTTTTGAACTGGCAGAATAATTTTAAAGCTTGTGGTTTAAGAATTAAGTTATCACCTAGGCTGTAAAGTACGCATCATAGTTGAATTGGGCTTCCATATGTAATAGTTGACCAAAAGATACCTATCAGACATTAACTAAAGAAGTGAAGAAAATCACGCACCAGGAAAATACTGACTTAGTCTTTCACTGAACTATGTCATATGATACAATATACAGATGATGCTAGGAAGGCAGATGGAGCCCAATCCAGAAATAACTGTGCTCTCCAGAGATGTCTATATTGCTCTAGTCAATATAGCATTCTTCCCAAGAGCCAAAATATAGAATGAGTATAGGCATTCATTAGCTATGATTTTCAAGAGTATTCCACATAATGGAATACTATTAAGCCTTGAGAATGGAGATTTCTTTATTTGTGATTATATGAAATAACATGAAAAGTCAGAAACAAAAAGACCAATGTCGCACAACCTCACTCATACGTGGAATGTAAAAAAAAAAAAAAAAAATGAGTTTGTAGAAAAGACAATATATGGAGCCCAGGATGGGGATAGGAACAGGAAATCAATTGTGTACTAGACAAAAAATAAAAATAAAAACAAAACCCATAGTTAATAACAGTGACTTTATGTTTTAGGTTGCTGTAAGTAGACATCATGGAAAATGCGTGTGTCTGAGGTAGCAAGCATGCCTGTCAACCCATTTAGGCTGCCTTACAAAGCATGCATATTTCAAAACATCATGTACTAAATAAGTATGTTCAATTTTGTCAGCTGAAAATAACTGAGGTGCTGGAAATGCAGCTCAAGGTACAGGACTTACCAAGCATGCTTGGAGACCTAGGTCTAATGCCCACCATAGAAGGACAATAATAAAAACCAATAATTAAATATCTTGAGACAGTACTTTGCTCTGATAGCCCTCAATCTCTCTCCCTCTCTCTCTCCCTCTCTCTCTCTCTCTCTCTCTCTCTCTCTCTCTCTTAAGTGCTAGGATTATAGGCATGGACTACCAGGCCCTGCCCGAATTACTTTGATGAAAGAAATATGAAGATATCTTTTCCATGCTCCCTTAGAGGACTGGCTCCTCTGGGGAGCTGTGCCTCAGTTGATCATCAAAAGTGCATGTTGAACTTGCTGACACTTCCCCCATCCCAACCCCCACCCCATTTCACATTATGCCACAGCTGGTAGTCTTTATCTTCAGAGAAAACTCATAGGTGTTTGGCTTATTAAACCATCCATGACTGAATCGTCGGTTGAAAATGGCGAAATCTAGCTGGAAGTGACCTTGAATCCAACTCAAAGGGTAATCTCCATTGGTGTAGCAATTTATCCAATCAAGAAGTTAGAAACAAGGAAGGGTGGGCAGGGATATCATTTGTCCTGTTCAACTACCACAGCTCCCCAGATAAGAGGGAGATAGCTAGGGCTTAAGATTTCTGTCCATCTGTTCATTGGAAATGTTGTCGTATATGAATGAAAGGCCCACTCTGGCCTTGCCCTGTCTGTGACTCTGGCGCCAGGACACACCCTCTGAATAATGGTCCTTGTTGAATGTAGAGCCCACAGAAAACCTGTCACCCCAAATAACTGTCACATTCTCCTGTGATCAGTCATAGAAAGAACTGCAGTGTCCATCTCCCCCAGCACTGGGGATGAGGTGGCGTCACAGAGCTGAAAAGACCCTGCCTTGTCTACCAACAACAGGGGTCTGTGCAGCTGCCGAGGCCAAGCAGCTGGGGCTGCTGGAGGGTCTTCCCGCCCATTTCCTGAGTCTGGCTTTGATTTCTTAGAGGGCAGATGGTTTTACTCCGGCGTCTTCCCCATTTAGTCGGACAAAAACAAATCCAAAGCTACTCTTGCTTGTCTGTTGTTGTCTCTTGTGATCTCCTCTGGAGGCATCTGCTTCCAGCTCTCTCAGTTTGGAATGACAGGGAGGCAAAATGGGTAGATAATAAAATGGAATAAAATAAAATGGAACCCAAAATAATTTTGTAATATGGTACTGAAAGTAAATACATATATAATATATATGTTTATTATATGCATGTGCATATATATACACATGTATGTATGTATGTGTATGCAAGATGTTGCTAGAAATTTCTTCTTTCTATGCCTTACACTAAGAAGAGCATATTTGAAGGCAGGTCTTCTTTTGTTGCTATTTGTTTTTTGCCCAGACTCAGCTCAAAATTGCTTTGTAGCTAAAGGTAACCTTGAATTTATAATCCTCCCACCTCCACCTCCTGAGTCGTTGGGGTTAGCGGCGTGTGTCACCATGCCCAGTGTAAGAAGTGCTAAGGATCTAACCCAAAGCCTTGTGCTTGTGTGACAAGCCCATATGCGTGTTTTCAAACCCAGAGTGTCATCCTAACATCTCTTCCCTGGTCTCCTGGCCTTGGATGTGGCCTCAGGGTTGGGAGTTTGAAGAACGGCCCAGGTTACTCGAATCTGCAGCAGAGTCAGAGAATTTGATCCCAACTAGTGGTTTTCAAATTTGACTGAGCATCAAAATCAGTGAGGGGGCTTGGGGAGGCTGAGAGCGCTCAGTGCCCTTCTCATCTTCCAACTGAGTTTTACTGGAACTGGGAAGGGCACAGTTTTCTTTCCTTTCTTCCTTCTTCTTATGCTTTCCCCTTCTCTTGCCTCTCTTTCTTTTTTTTCCCTTCTGCACTGGCTGGTTTTGTGTGTCACCTTGACACAAGCTGCAGTCATCAGAGAGGAAGGAGCCTCAGTTGAGGAAATGTCTCCATGAGATCCAGCTGTAAGGCATTTTCTCAATTAGTGACCAACCTGGGGGCCCAGCCTGTTGTGGATGGTGCCATCCCAGGGCTGGTGGTCCTCGGGTCTATAAGAAAGCAGGCTGAGCAAGCCAGGGGAAGCAAGTGAGTAAGCAGCATCCCTCCATGGTGTCTGCATCAGCTCCTGCCTTCAGGATCCTGCCTTCCTTAAATCTCTGTCCTGACTTCTTTCAGTGATTAACATCAATGTGGAAATGTAAGCCAAAAAAATTCTCACCTCCCCAACTTGGTTTTTCATCCATAGTATTTGTCACAACAATAGAAACCCCAATTAAGGCAGCTCCCAAGGACTTTGATGGCATCATTATTACAGTGTATTCATTGTCTGTTTTGTTTTTTTTTTCTTGGTAGATTTTTAAGTAGTTAATAGCCACATCTATTTGTAGTATGTAACATGATGGCTTGCTGTATGTACAAATCATGAAATGGTTCCATGGAGCTAATTAACTTGTCCTGTCAGGCTCACCTTTTCTCATTTCTCACCAGTGACCACACATGCAGCTCCTCCCCTTGCTGGGGTCTGGGGTCACATTCTGAAAATCAGAGTCCTCTCCCTCGTCACCATGTGCTGCTGTTCACTAATTTGCATATCTCTTTCTGGCCTTAAACCCCAAGGATATTAGCTCCTTTAGAAAACAAAAAACAAAACAAAACTCTAACCTTTTTTTTTTTTTCTCTCTCTCTCTCTCCAGTATATGGCAGATGCTCAATTAATGGTTAGTGAATGAGTAAATAAGGGTTAGTTATCACAATGAAAGGCATGAACCAAAGGTCCAGCCGTCTAAGGCATTTGATCTAATAACAGCCCCGTGTGTTTCTGAGCATCCATCTAGAGAGGGGGTGTATGTCTTGGGATTTAGTGGGAGGGCTGGCATGGCACAGCACTGCTCAGAACACCAGAATAAAAAGGCTTTATGCAAAAGCAGATGGTATGACATTACATCAACAACACTCCTTTTAAAACTGACATTTAATGAGTATCTCTATCAATAAAGGCCTTTTAAGAGCTCTCCATAAAATGTTGTGAAAAACGAGAACATTTAAAATCCAGGCAAACAATGAGCCCCATTCACACAGCTTCTTCACACTCTTTCTTCAGTGTCATGGGCTCCAACAGGCTCACTTATTCTCCTCCATCCAAGTTGGCACATGCTAACCATATTGATTGTCTGATTACAAATAGAGCCCGTGGCAATGAGTGCTTACAAGAGGAGCCCATTTGTCCCTGTGGGTTATACATGGATGTCAGGCTTAATACACATTCAGCCACAAAGCAATGGTACCAGGTAGTAAAGTGTAATTCTCAGGGAAATTAGACTCCGTCGCAGAACAATAACTTCGTTGTTTCCTATAAACTTGGTAAAGCTATTCCACAGAGATGTTTAAACAAGGGTTTACTAATCCTTACTAATTTCTAAAGTAGCTACTCTCCAGAAAGAATGGGCTGTCTCTTGTTAGTCATTGATCTATAGATCATTAAACAGCAACCATGTGAGAATACGCTGGCATCGATCTTTTTGAGTCCCAAACCCAGAACTGGAAATATGCTAGCTTTCTCTCTCTCTCTCTCTCTCTCTCTCTCTCTCTCTCTCTCTCTCTCTCACACACACACACACACACACACACACACACACACACACACACACACACACACACACGGGGGTGGAAAGGCTTGGTTGCTGATATTTCAGTAGCCTTCCACTCTGACGACCACCTGATTGTCCTAGAAAGGCCGTGTTGGCCCTTTAGGATGCAGCAGCTTAAGTCAGTGGACTAGCTCCCTGGGGCTATTAATGATGCCAAGGAAAACCCAATATGAGAGACCTTTGGAGTTTTTGGTCAAGTTACCTTCACTGAAGCTTTGTGTCTCTCTGCACCTCTATTTACTACCATTATATTGGATTCTCAGACTTAAAAATGTCAAGATACTTGGATGTCAGCTTTTTAAATTAAGTATATCACTGCTGAATTGAATTACACGTTACTGTTAGCAGGTGGCCAATGGTCTGAATGTGATCCAGTTACAAACCAGAGATCCTATAAGTTGCGCTTGCTTTACCTTTTAACAATTGAAATTGGAAAAGTGAAGTTTGCCTTAATTTTGTGGCTTATGTAGTTGGAATTTAGAGCACAAAATGCGATCAGGCAGAAACAGGTTCCTGATGATTGATAACCACTACGTTTCTGAGGCGGATTTATTGGTTAGTTGATTCTCATATTAGCATCACTTGCCTTCATTGCTCACATTCACATTGTCAAAAACTGAGCATGGTCCCATGCAAAAGTCCTTTGCTGGGGGAGCAGATCCCTGAAGTTTGCTGGCTAGCCAGGTTAGTGTAAGCGGGAAACCCAGGTCCCAGTTCATAAAACAAGGCGAGTAGCTCCCAGGGAACAGTACATGAATTTGACCTCTGACCCCCCCCCACATACACCACACCACACCACACCACACCACACCACACACACACATACACACACACACACACACACACACACACAACACACACAGAGAGTTAAAATACCTGGAGCAAGCAAATGTTTAATAAAGAGTGTTTATCTTTTCTCTTCTAATGACAAAAATGTAAATTTAAAACCTATGATTCTCATATAATTTGAAAATCAATAAAAGATCAAAGATGACTAATTTTAAGGAACCTGTGTATGTTTGGTTATTCATACCAAAATCAAGTAGTTAATTATTAAGAGGCATCATTTCATTAAATTTATTTCAGTATTTATTTCAGTATTTCACATAATTTGATACTATTAATAATAATATCCTAAAGTATTAAAAATTAACATGCCATTGTGTCTGAAATGTATATTAAATTTGATTACATTTTAATCAAAAGCATAAATCAAAACCACCCTGGAATACAAATGCATGATTTTTCATGTTTTCAGTGTTATTTTTTTCTTCTCTAACATTCAAAGTATTTTATCAAAAATAAAAGGTAAGTGATGATTATAGTTAAGTGGCCCAAAAAGGTGATAAAGTGATGATTAAATAAAGCTTATATGTCAGTAAATCATTTGTTCTCTTAATATAATCAAATATCACTGAATGCTTTTTTTAGAAAAATAAAACTTAAAGCAGTTTACAGGGCAGGGTGGATTTCATCACCACTGTAAAGGACCATCATGCTACATCATCTACACTTCATATAGAAACAACTGGGCAAGTCACATCGCTTGTTCCTATTAGAGCTCAAGGAAAAAGACCCTGACTTGGTATCAGAACATGGCCAGACCTGGCAGGTAGGGCTAGCTAATGACATCCTTCCAGGGTAATGCTCAAGCACACACTGAACTTGTCCCATGTAGGTGACCCCTGGGACGCTTAGGCTTAGTGTTTCTAAGGGCCAAGTCACTGTGGTCTTTCTTCTAACCTATAGAAGCCTAGAAGCCCTTGAGGTTATGGAAATAATACCTCTCCTGATCAGAACTGCACCTCACCAAAGCTTGGGACTTGGAAAGCCCTTGGAGAAGATCAGAACATTTTTATCCCCTGAACTACAATGTTATAATAGACATTCATCTACAGTGAGTAAATATTGCTTTCTGAAGTAAAAGACTGGGGGGCTATGGCAGGGTTAGTTGAGAATGATTAGAAGCAGTGAAGGATGGGGGTCTGATGATGTCACTAACGTCTAGCTACCAGTGCCTGAGCAGGGAAAGGCAGGAATGGAACCTGTCAGTTCACAGGATAGGGTTTAGCGGCTCAGTCAATGTGTAATGCTGTCTGCAATTCACGTTTAAGCACTTATTTAGAGACATGATTATTCTATTCTCTAGAAGTTTTCACTTCTATTTACTGACTGGACAACAAATCAAACCATAAGGATACCTGGTGAAACTAGCCATTAATCTACATTACTGTTTAACGATGCTGTCTTGGTACCAGTCATTTCAAATTACTTACTTTTAAACATTCAAATCACCCTGGCAGTCTCCTTAGTACCCTGATGGTCTCCCAAACCACCAGAAAGCAAAACTTGGTTTATTTATTTCTGTGTGTTCTTCCAAGGTGTCCTGTTACTTTCCCTGGAGGCTATTTTTACTTCTTCATTAGTGGTATAGACCAGAAGAACAACAATGAATTCTGTCTCCAAATAAACTGAACTAGTGGTACATTCCAGACGTATCGTACATAGACAAGACTTACCTTTCTTTTTTATTTTTATAGAATAAAGTCTCAATTTTTATTTCTGTATCCCCTTGTTCAAGCTCCCTTCCCCCTACCGACCCCTCCCGGTCAGCCTCTCTCCTCCCTATCCCCTCCCCAGAAAGGTCAAGAGGTCCCAAAGTGGATTAGCTCAGCATCCACTACAGGCAAGTCTAATTTCCTCATCCTATTTTCAAGACCGGGTTAGGTGTTCCTCAGGCAGGAATGGGCTCCAAGGTGCCAGTCCAAGGTGCAAAAACTTACCTTTCTATATTAAGTTTTGTATTTAAGCGTTTGTGAACTGTCTTGGTTCAAATCCAAGTCAGATTTATAAATAGTTCCTTCTACACCTAGAACATCATAGAAACCCTCCAAGTTCAAATAAAAATTTTAACAAATGGATTATAGGTCTAACAAATCCAGTGCGAGAAAATGTAATGGAAGTGAAGACCTGAGCAATTTCTCCAGGAGCGGCCTGGCTTGTTCTCTTTGTTATGCACAGTCCTGTCCCAGGGTTCAAAGGAAGCATGGCAGGAAACTGTTTTCTACAGGTTAATTTGGCCAACTTGACTAGGTTTAAAATCCTCACTAAAACATACCTCTAGGGTGCCCATGAGGGCATTTCCAGAAAGTCCCATCCCCAAGTGGGAGCTTCACCACCCCATGGGCTGGGGATGGGGGTGGGGGGTGGGGCGGGATCCTGGAATAAACGAAGAAAGGAAAGAAAGGAAGCTAAGTACCACATCCATCCCGTTTCATGATGTGAATACAGTGTCAGCGGAGCCTCAGGCTTCTGCCCTGTGACTTCCTCCAAATCAACCCTTTCTTCTTTAAATCACTTCTGGTAATCAAATACAGCAATAAGAAAATCAACTAGTCCAGTAGGAAATACAGAGAAGAAAAAGATACTGTAAATGTGGGACGACTCACAAATCCATTTGAAGATGAGGAAAATCAGAATGCTGAAGTAGAGACAACCATATCAGACATCATCCCACACTTGTATAGAAATCTGAAAAACCTCTTGGGATTATGTCCCCAATTTCCGTGATGTGCGAAACTCACACTTTCGTGTTTCTGCTTCTCTTCGACTCCTGCTGTCCCTCTTGCTTTGTCGTTTCCCGGCATTGAATTTCATATCTTGGGGGTCCCTGATGTGCATGATGATCCTCCCTGCACCCCACCCCTACTCCCATCCCTCACCTCCACCCCCCACCACCGCCTCGCCCTCAGTTTTCCTGGTAATTTCCTGATCCTTGAGATCATCCCCAAGGTGGGACTCAGGCTCCAGAAAATGACCCAATGTCTGCTACACCACTGCTGAGGTCCATGCATGCCTGATATGTTCATCAGGTCTGTCTGCAGGACCCAGGCTTGAGCACCGTCTTTATCCTACTTCTGGCCATCGCACCTGGGGTTGCCTCTGTCCACGTTCTCCAGGGTTTGCCTGTGTGATCCATGGGAGATTTCAGAAGTGTTCACTGCTGAGCTTCGCTGTAAAATTCTGCGGCTTCTGTTTTGAGTTGTCTGCCTTAGAGCCACAGGTCTTGGAAGGTGAGATCTTCTGTGATTTGCGCGAGCTCCACAGTCAGCCCCCTAGTCCAAGGCATTAGATCCCAGCCAGTGGCAGTTCTGTGACCTAGGCCGGCCAGACAAACTTGTCCCAGGCTCCTGCCTCTCGGAACCAGGGAAGACGGTAAGTATCTGTTGATTTAAGTTCTAAGGTTTGGAGTAATACGTTATGCAGCAATAAAAACCAATATAGTATGGCATATGTGTTCTTTTTGCTGTTTTTATTATATGTGCAGGGGTATATGTGTGTATATGAACATGTATGTCTATATTAAATATCTATGTGTGTGTATGAACATCTATGAATGTATATGGACATCTATGTCTGTATATGAACATCTATGAATGTATATGGACATTTATGTCTGTATATGAACATTCATGTGTATATATGAATATCTATGTGTGCATATATAAATATCTGTGTATTAACATCTATGTATGTATATGGACATCTATATCTGTGTACAAACATCTATATATGTATATGAACACATGTGTATATATGAACATCTATGCTTGTACATGAACAACTATGTGTGCAGTTTTCTTTTTTATTTATTTATTTCTTATTATGAATAAAGAAGTCACATTTTCTATCCCCGTATATCCTTAATCAAGATCCCTTCCCCCTCCCACCAGATCAGGTCATTCTTTCATCTCCCCATCCCCTCCCCCTGTGCAGGCGATCCCAAGGTTCCAAGGTCTCGATATTGCTTAGTTCAGCCTCCACTCCTGGCAGATCCAGTTTTCTCCCCCCAACATCCAGACTGAGTCAGATGTTCCTCTAGAGGGAGTGGGATCCAAGGTGCCAGTCCAAGGTGTTTCTGATCCCAAGCTGTGGTTGTGGTTTGCAGCTTGGGCATGCTTGGCTTTTTTGTTTTGTTTCAAGTCCACTGATGAGTGAGTACATCCCCTGTTTATCTTTCTGGGTTTGTGATACCTCGCTCAGAAGGATATTCTCCAAATCCATCCATTTGCCTGCAAATTTTAGGATATCATTTTTTCTTACTGCTGAGTAGTACTCCATTGTGTAGATGCATCACAGTTTGTTAATCCATCCTTCAGTTGAGGGGCATTTTCTTAATGAGTGATGACAACAGGGACCCTCACTGGCATTGACACCAACTTCTCTAAGTGTCTTCAGGCTTCTGCTGGGACTTTTGACATAGAATCTACCCTAAAATCACTATTTGTTGACGTAGATGTCTCCCTTCTTGCCAAGCTTCCTCTCATGGCTCTTCTCTCCTTTCTTATTGTTCCTCACCATCCCATTTTCAGCCCCATTTTTAATTTCAGAATCAACATATCATATCTCAGAAACTACTACTCTTTTAAAAACCTACTATGTCCCCTAGTCCAGCACTGGGCTCTTTGTTTGCTTGGTTGTTTTTAAGTTTTATTTATTTTATGTATGCATATAATATTCTTTTAAGTTTTCTCTTCACTTGTGTCTGTGTGTTCCTGGTACATGCCTGACAGAAGAGGATATGGGATCCCCTGGGACTGGAGTTATAGATGGTTGTGAGTCACCATATGGGAGTAGGGAGTCAAACCCTGGTTCTCTGGAATAACAACCACTGCTCTTAACTGCTGAGCCATCTCTCTAGCCTTGACTCCATTAGTTATTAATATATAAATATAAAAATCTCCACACACATATATAAAATAATCTCACCATTTCCCCCTTTTTCTTTCCTGCCTCCAAACCCTCCTATCAGCACTGGGTTCTCACAGGGAGGAAATAACAAAGATAAGAATGATTAAAATAATGACGATAAGAAGCCTGTAAGTATTTTATCACTGGTTCTCTTGCAAAATATAGTTAATGAAAATTTAAAGTTTTGCTTGGAGAAATAAGTTTATTAGAGATACATGCTTCTCTTTCTAAAATCCTTAATGGTTTTTATTCTTTAAATTATGGCTAGTACGTGGGTCTCTCTTCCCTGGACCTCAAATTTATATAGCGTTCACTGCCCTCTGGAGAAGATCAAACAGCGGTTGTCCCAAAGATAAGATACAAAATAATGCATTCATTTATCAAGTTGAAACAAACTTGGGTGGTCCTTTTCAAGCTACTTACTCATCTAAACTCAACAAATATTTATCTAGAATGTACTATGTACCAGGCAATGTTAGGCACTTGGTTACACAAAGGAGAAAGAACAATAGGAAATGCATTGACCTGCTTTAGTAAGCTTGGGTGGGAAAGGGTTTACTTGGCTTACACATGGGAAAACCAAAGCAAGGACCCAAGCAGGACAGGAAGCTAGAAGCAGAAACTTTCTGGCTTGCTCTCCATGGCTTTCTCAATTTTTCAGTTAGAATGTGGCTACACTCTCTAGCCATAAAATTAAATCCTCTCTATAGAAAAGGTTTCCTGTAACCTCGAGATAATACAGGAAAGCAATCAAACAGCTTGAATTTGCTAAGTAGTGGCTTCTAACATTCCCAACACTTCACACATGGAAGATGTCACATAGAAGTTTGTTGACACACTGGCTCCATTTTTGTAGGTGAGAACATTTAAATTTAGGATTAGGTTAAGCGTCTTTCCCAACGTCACAGCTAGAAAGATGCTTTTCTGGTTCCAAATTCCATGATTTACCGAGATTTTTTAAAAAATGTATCTATCTATTTGTGTGTGTGTGTGTGTGTGTGTGTGTGTGTGTGTATGGGGGGGGGATATGTACCATGCCACACATGTACTATCACTTATAGAAGTGAGTTCTTACCTTCCATCATCTGGATTCCAGGGATTGATCAGGTTTGGCAGCAAGAACCTTTACACACGGAACCACCTTGCCAGCTCCCATACAATATTTATATATGTGAAACTTTTGTGCTTGCAGTCATATGTATATGTATGTCAGAAAACAGAATATGGAAATATGCATGGAGGTCTTTCCTTTGAAATTAGCCTTTGATCTTTAAAAAGTCTGCTTGCTATTTTAAAATGGAATAACTCTGAAAAACGATTTTTTCTTGCCAGCTTCTGATCAAAATCAACTCTCCTGTAAAATGCCTTGTGCCTTCAGGTGTTGGTGTGGGCTTGAGTTCAGACATTTGGTAAGCAGATGCCATTCCTGGGGTTACAGTCAGTCACTGGGACGTCCATGATCTGGCTGTCAGGGATCAGAATCACAGTCATGTTACTCCTGCAAAATGTTCTGTGTCTTATCTCGGGTTGGCAGCAGTAGAATGAGCTAGAAAGATGTGCAGTGGCAGCGGACTCCTGACTTTCTCTGTCCTTGCTGACACCAGAAGAGTCTGCTGAGAGATTCAAGATTAAGCACCTAAGAACTCATGCTTCTGTATTACTGCAGCATGAGGTTGAACTTGACCGCCTTTTATGGTCTAGCAGGTGTTCAACCCAGTGGAGAGAAATACCTGGCTATCTGGGCATCTCTAAGAAAAGAAGACATGAAAGAAAAGAGGTTAAAAGAGTCAGGGGTAGGAGAAAAGTTGGAGGAAGGGGAATAGGAAAGAAAAATAACCCAGAATGTCAGTTAAAGAGGAGGTTGACATCAGGGAGAGTGACCAAGAGAAGGCTGAAGAAACTGAAGACCCAGATCTTACATCCCTTCAAAGACAGTCGAAGATTTTGGACTCTACCTTACCAGGATTTAATAATATAATGAATCACCCATAAAACACAAAAATCTCTAACAGAAATGTAGGCACACCATTTTTACCTTCATAAGGATGTGTACTAACTGGTAACGAGAGGGGTCAGGAGCCAGAGACAGTAGATCACGGGCTTCTCTGAGAGTGACATCCTTCACATGATCCCTGATCTATATTTCTTTTTCTCTGTACCTTGAGGCCATCATTGATGTCCCTTAACATTGGTGTCCCTCAAAGAACTGTATTTCATGCCCAAATGATCCCATTCAGATAGTTATATTGTACCTTTAGAGACACATGATCAATTATTATGACACAAAGATTCTTGGAGAAGCTAATATTCAATTACTGTTCACTTCTATTTCTTTTTATTTTGTCTTTTGCTAAGAGTTATAGCATATGACACCTTCCTAATTTATCTCATATTTGTCAAAGTTCTTTTTTCTCAGCTTTCCACAGTTTTAAAATGAACATTTAATATTCCTGAAAGGGCACTTTTCTTTCTAATTTCAAATTCTTTTAAATGCCAGACACAATCCAATAAAATGAGTTGACCATGGATCTTGTAGTCTTTCAATCCTGGGTTTGAATCCTGAAAGCTACTTAATATCACTGAGTCTCATTTTTCTCAAATTTAAAATTAATTATGACAATATTTGCACCTCGTCATTGTGCAGTATATATAAGATAATGTTTATAAATCCAAGGAGTGATTGAAAGTGGGGAGTGAAATTAGAGAAGGAAGGAAATAAGAAAGAAAAAGAAAAAGGGGGAAGAAGCTTAGGAGGGAGGGGAGGAGGGAGGGAGGAGGGAGGGAGGGGGGAGATGAGGGTGATAGCAAAGGAAAGGAAGCAGGCAGGCAACCAACCAAGATGAATTAATTACTAAAATCAGATACCGAGAACACAGTAGATGAGATAATTATGAAGAATACTAAGTAAAATGGAAATAGACTGGTTTCCATGCCAATCATTTGTTCATTCATGCATTCATCAAATGTTTACTGGGTATTATTCTCCATGACATCAGAAAATCCATTTACAAGGGACACTTTGTTCCTGGCCAGGGAGTTTGCAATCCTAATGTTCTTACAGGTCATGTTAGCAGCTGTGGTAATGTGAGAAGTTAGAAGTGGTGGTTTAAACACTGCGTCTTCAGGGATTTGACATTTAAGGATAATGAGGTAAATTGATGAAGATTACGCTTTTGAAATCGTACATCTTTTTCTGGGTTTGGGGGCTTTTTGTTCAAATTTTATGACTATTAGTGGGTCAGGAGAATTACTTGAAGATAAACAAAACCCATGTGTTCCTCTCCTTTTTTGGCTGCAGATGATAAGGCCAAGAGCAGGCATCACTTAACTGTCATAAGCAGTCTTACTTCCAATAAATTGAGGATTGTCCCAGGTGGATGGCCTGGCCATTTCTAGAGTCTGTCTGTGTGTGTGTGTGTGTGTGTGTGTGTGTGTGTGTGTTTCTGTCTCTCTGTCTCTCTCTCTGTTTCCTCTCTGTCTCTCTCTCTCTCCTAAAGCGGAAGCCCCTGAGCCCAGAGGGGAGGGGCACAGGAGCTATACATCGGCTTTTCTTTGACCCTTAGGATAGAGTTTGGTGTTCTGTGTAGCATCATAAAAACTACTGCTCTCCTGCTGATCTGGAACAGTGAACAATCATGTGCTTAAGTGTCATGTTTACCAGGTGGCATCCAAAAAAGTCTTACTAGGGCTTTAATATAATCCATAATCTTTCTTGATACTCCCCCTTCAGGGCAGACTGAAAGTGCCCTGGTAGCATGAATCTAGAAGTAAATTTACAAATAAATCATAGTCCCGTTGCTCAAGAGTATTAGTAGGAATTGGACATTAAGCCGCATACCTGTAATCCCAAAACTTGGGAGGCTAAGGCAGAAGAATTTCTAGTGAAGGGCCAGCCTGTGCTTTAAAGTTCCAGACCATTGAGCTACATAGTGAGAACCTGTCTCAAAATACAGCAAAAGGCATAAACAAACAAAAAGCAATAGTGGGAGAAAAACAGACAATCGGGCAATACTCACATATACCCTTTCTCTCATGGATCTGTTTAAGATGTACAGTTGAGGCCTTGAATAAAACTGTTTGTGTGTTTATAATAAAATTACACACAATGACAGCATATGATGATAATGTAAATGTCATCTTTCTCTGAGAAACACCTTCTTATGCTAACCTTGTCCTTGTGATGATGTGAGCTAATGCAGTGTCAACAGAAAGAGATAATGAAGGTGAACTGTTGTGTGGCATTCATTAGGCTGCCACATAAATGTTTCTTGATCACAAGTGTTATAATACTGCCATAGTTAATTTGATGGCAGAGATGGGAAGCAGTGGCTAACAGGCAGACACCATATACAGTGTGGATACAGGAGAAAAAGAGAGGGCTCTACTCCAAGGCAAGTTAGAGTGAGACGGTGCAAGATTTCATCTTCTCATGTTGTTTAGAACAATACACCATTTAAAACATCTGCATTAATATATCTGGAATTTTTTTTTCTATATTTTTGGACCATAGTGGTCCTTTGCAACTGAGGCTAAGGAAATTTAAAACTCAGACTAAGAGAGATGCTTGGATACATTTAGATACAAGAAAGTATTATAAGTAGTAGAATAAAATAGTAAGTTCACACCTATGTTCGAAGATGTGGAGAGATAGGAGCTGGATTCTATCTGAGGAAGTGTTGGGAGTGAGGAAAGAAAGCTTTCACAAGAAAGATAACTCCCTAATATGGATGGCACATGAGATGAGTGTTAGATCTTTAGTCCTCTCCCATTCCTGGACTGGGGTGAGAGGGCAAGTGTGCAGCAACATGGGAATGTTTAGTTAATCTGTAGGGCAAAGTTTGCCATAGAGAAAGATGGGTGGCCTCTTGTATGTCCCATGGTACAAACTGTTCCCATGCTGTTTGCTCCTCTGATGAAGATCCTAAATTCAGAATTGACCACAGGATAAAGGCCAGTCTCATTTTACAGGCTCTTCAAAAGTCCCATTGGGCTGTAAGTCAGTGTTGATAAGTACCACCTGCCAGGGTTTTAAATTATTCTTCCTGCCATTTAAAAGGTTATTATCTCCTTTCAACCTTGAAATAGCTGGATCATCCCTTAACAAACATGTGTTTATTTTACAAAGTTATTGATATTTTACATAACATCTGGCTGGAAGGGTTGAGAGGAGCCACAGTTATGGATAGAGGATCTACACAATTCCCCAACACTACCCTTCTCATCGAATGGAACCGATGGTCACAGAATAGCATACTTCTGGAGCAAAGCCAATCCATCAGTCACATTGTGGAGACCCATACTGCTGCTTAGTGGAAAGGCAAGATGAAGCCCATGCATCTCATTTTTAGCATAAACACAAGCATGTTTTATTTTTAAGCTCATTTAAAGAGAATTTAGAAGGCATCACTCAAAACTATATGGGGAACAGCAGATTTTTTTTTAATGGTCCATAAATTGAATCTGGAAAGAAAGACTGGTGATAAATATGGATGTCTGAAATTCCCATTTCTAAAAACATCCTAAATTAAACTGTAAGTGCTAATAAAAGTATGGGTGTCTGAAATTACTTGTGTTAGTATTTAAATATACATTTTTCTATTTTTATCTAACCTCTGAAGCACAGGAAGATTTGTGTTTTCTATTTAAAATATTTTACAAGGATTATTTCATCTCAGAATTTTTTAAAGCTATTTTGTCGTGGGGGGGAATGTGTCTGGGTGTCTTTTGATGCTAATGTTAAAACAGCATGCTAGCAAAATGTCCTTGATAATGGCTGAATCAATGTACCCAGACAGAATCACTTGCTTCTATAATTTAAGACAATGTGGTTTATGGTCTTTTCTGTATTCTTAAAGTCTTTCTTCAAAGTCAGCCAAGGGGATGATGAAAAATCACTTCCTAAATCATGGGATTGCTTTAAAAATGTCTTTTCCATATACAGCCCATTCTTCGTTCATCATGCAGTGTTCAGTTCTGCTGTTGTTGGCCTGGGACTGCCCGAGAGTCTTATTGATACTCTGCCTGGAGAATAAACCATGAAGTCTTCAGCCTTAATTCACACCCTGTTTCCTCCTAAATGAAATGCTGACCTTTTGCCTACCATTACACATTCTCTAAACTGGTGGTTCTTGATTCTCCTAATGCTACGACCCTGTAATACAGTTCCTCATGTTGTGGTGACGCCTACAACCATAAAATTATTTTTGTTGCTACTTTATAACTGTACTTTTGCTACTGTTATGAATCAGAATGTAAATATCTTTGGAGCTAGAGGCTTGCCAAGGGGACCAGGACCCACAGATTGAGAACGTAAACATTTTTCTCATTAATTAACCCACTTATTCCATCATCTTCTTCCCTTGACCATCAGTATGGGGACCTGGATTTCATCGAGAACAAAGACCAAGTCAATGCTAGCATGTGTATTGCCTGTCTACTTCATGTACTCAGTGTGTATGTATGTATGTGTGCCATGTATGTGACTGGTGTCCTTGGTCAGAAGAGTGCCTCAGGTGGGTAAAGAACACCCAAGTCCAGGTTCTGCATTTTCTCTGTCTCATTTCAAGCTAATCCCTTGGTGTAATCCTTTCTAATCTTTGTATCGTAACTTGAAAATATCTCCACTGTGTCTGGTCATTTCTATTTTCTTCTGCTGTCAACATGACCTTTGGCCTGGAGTGCAACAATGCTTCCATGTCAGATAAGTTTTCATTTGTTGCCTGTAGCTCATTTCCCTCACTCAACTTTAGCAACCATTTGAACAAAGGTCAGGCCACACCAGAGCAATGATAAGTAACTCTTCAGTGTCTTGCTATTAGTTTTGGGATAGATCCACACATTTCCTACAGCATCCCAGAGCATCGGGTTCCACCTGCTCTTCATCCTTTTCCTAACTCATCCATTGTACTCATGTCTCTTTCTTCAGTGCTACATGATGCCACAGGCAAGTCTCCAAAGAACATTCTTCCTCTCAGGATTTAAACATGGCTTCTTTTTATCCTTGAGTATTCAATGCACTTCTCTGAACAAGGCCTTTGCAGAATGATCACTTCTGTTTGTTTTTTCCTTGGTTGCTTTTCTTCTTTTTATTATCTTTTAAAAGTGATTTTATGTTGAGTGTATGACTGTTTTGTTTGTGTCTATGTGAACCAAGTATGTGACTGGTGTCCATGGTGAGAAAAGGGCCTCAGATCATCTGGAGTTACAGATGTTTGTGAGGCTCCTTATGGGCTTTGGAAATTGAACCAGGATCTTCCACAAGAGCAGCCAGTGCTCATAATTACCCAACTTTCACTCCAGTCCCCCCTTCATCTTCATGACAGAAATCCTATTTGGAATGATTAAATCAGTTTGCAGGTCTATGGCAGGTATGCAGGCCTAGGACACAGATTCAATGAGAGCAGAAATTTTAATAGTCTTCTTCACCTCTGTGATGCAGCCAAAGCTGAGAAAGAAACTAGTTAGTTCCACAGCAGGTACTGACAATGTTTATTGGAGCAGCAAATGCAGGTATATTCTAAAGACACAGTCACTTATACAACCAAAGGGCAGAACATTGGAAAAACAAACAGACCCCATGAATTTACAGCCAGGTCCCACTGCTCATAAAATTCTTATTAAGTAAAGAGAACATAACATTTAAATCTATTCCTATAGAGCATCAGAATCTTCAGATGCATATTTAAATAGAGCATATAAGTCTACCTTGGGATCTCTCAGAATATTTGAGTTTTGTCCTAACTTAGTCTTTTTGCATGACAAGCTACTCTGTGGACAATGGCTGAGGTGGTTGGAATGGGGCCATCAGAAATGTTGTGTTGTGGAACTGAATGTCTACGCAGTGGGCCAATGTGAACTGCAGTGGGAGGCCAAGGCAAAGGTACAGAATTCAACAGCAGCAGAAGCTCCGGGTTAGCTGTCTGACTCTGAAGAACCAGAGACAATGAAGAGTTCAGATGTCTGGAGAGCTGTGTGTTTGCTGTACCAGGCATGCAGTATTTGTTAGAGAGTAAAGTGGCCATCAGCTATTAAAATACAGTCTAGGGAATGTCAGTGTTAGGAGAGAGAGGAACTTCTTACAGAAAGGAAGACAGTTTTATTCAACAATGAAGAAGACAGTGATACTCTTCAATTTGAAAGTGTTTTTCCATGTTCTGTACACAGGGACACAAATCTTAATACTTTAAGCATTAGACAATCTATTGTTACATGGCCCTTACTCCTGCTATTACATTTCCAATACAAAACTGGGAGGCATTTTTGCATGTTACAGGTGAATGTGCCTTCAAGGTTCTTATAAACTTACAGACCTTAAACTCAGAAGGTTCTGAGCTTCAAATAAGGGACATTAAGTCTCACACTTGTGTTTCCTAAGAATTTTACAACTCCTTCAAGTGTGAGACAGTGGAATTTTTACCCCAGGTCAGCTTCCAAGAAGTGTGTTTACAGGACCCTAGCATCTTCCTAAACACATGGGGCTACATTATACCTTGCAGTGGAATGAGCATCTGAACACTCCCGACTGGAAATGGAAAAAGAAAAATTTTAGGCACTTGGTTATTCTGTTTAAACACACTGAAGAGACTTTTTGGCAGGAGGTCTATGTTTAACCAGAGTTACTGAATATAGAATAATCATGGGTGGGGAGTACGTTTTCCTTGAATATATTTTCTTGAGATAAATGTAGATCCCAGCCACAGAGGAGACTTGTGTAGACATGAGAAGCCTTCTTGGGGAAATTAAAACAGCAGTGATAAATGGGACCCCCTTCCAGTTCATCCACTAAGTTCTCTATTCCTTACCTCCTGCACATTTTTGACCCCATCTAGCATCACCTTAAAGGGAACCACTAATATCAGATGCCCCTTTCTTTCTGAACATAGAATTTTTCATGTGTCAAGGCTACATGTCTGGGTTATTTAGCCAGTGAAGAATAAAAGAGTTCTGAACTCTTACTTATGAATTGTTCACTTGTTTTTACATTAAAGGGATTTGTGTTTGAACTAGTCTAGTTGACCCCTTCCTTGCTGATCTAGGAAAACACGCAAGACAGGATACACACCCTGGTAACATCCTATGTATGGAGCTAATTCCCTATGTATGGAGCTAATTTCTCTCACTGCTGAGCCATCTGCCAGAGAAGAAAGTGAGAGAGGCCTTTAAACATCTCAGGGAAGCAGTTGGCAACTGGACTGATCTTGTTCATTAAAAATGCTATGTTTGGTTCTTCTGGTTACAATAACAAGTGAGTACCGGTAAAGAGGCTCTCAACAGGAAATATTTCTTCTCTCAAAGTCAGGATGTTGCTGTCCCAGTCAGGTGTCAGTAGCTGACTTACTCTTAGAATTCCAGAAGGAGGAACTTCCAATTGTCTCACGGGCTTCTGGTGAGTGTCACTAATTCCTGGTATTCTCTGCTTCATGGAAGACAGTCCTGGCCTTTGCCTCCATTGACACTTGAAAATCCCCAGTGTCTTTTTATCATCTGTTCCTCTTCCTGTCCTCTCTGCCAGTTCTGAAGATCCCAGTAATGAAGAAGGTTCCACTCCACTCTACCATAGCTTTGTCTTAGGCAATTATAATTTTATAGGCACTTTCCAAATAAGGTTCTGAATATACACTAATTTTGAGGGGAATTTTTTTCCATGTATTTTCTATTCACTTTGTTCTCCCAACCAATGGGCAAATGAACTTTGTAAACTGCATGTATAATTATTTTGGATTGCTCTTGAAGTATCTTTCCCCCTACTATGTCTCAGAATGATCCAGCAATACCATTATTGGGCATATACCCAAGGGATACACATTCTTAGCCCATGGGCATTAGCTCAACTATGTTCATAGCAGCATTATTCAGAATAGCCAGAAACTTGAAACAACCTAGATTCCCCTCAACTGAAGAATGAATTAAAAAGTAGTTAGACTAGTGACATATATGTTTTTGTGCATGTGTGTGTGCACACGTGAAGGCCAGAGGTTACATCAGGTGTCTTTCTCTTTCTGTTCTACCTTACTTTCTCAGACAAGGCCCCTCACTGAATTTGAGACTTAGTAATTTAGTTAGAATGGTTGGCCATTGAGCCCAGGGATCTGCCTGTCTCTGTATTTCACCCCCTCCACTGGAATTATAGTTGTGCATTATTTTTACTGGTTTCTGGGGATCCAAACCCAGGCCTTCATACTTGCACCTTACCCATTTACCAATCTCTCACATTCTATATAGTCCTTTTGGATAATTTGTGTACTATGGTCATCATGAACATTATTTTGTAGAGGAAGACACTGAGGCTAAAAGGCTCATGCATTTTCTCCATGTTAGGGGAGGCATTTGAGTGTACAGAGTCAGGATCCAAAGCTATTATACTTTATTGCTTACTAAAACGTAGGTGCAAGATTTCCCAACTCACTGGCTATCTGATTGTGTTAACACTTGGCCCATGATTCAGAGCTGTTTCAGCTTTTATTTTAGCCCATCCTATTTCGAAAACACAGCAAGCACTGACATGAATCTACTTCCTTTATTCAAATCAAGTCAGACAGATGTTCATGGAACTCACCCTTAAGTTTCCCAGACCCCAAACTACTCCCAGACAGGGCCAGATCACCTCCGCTGGCATTCAAACAGCAGGAAGCAGGCCAAGTCTGCTCCTTTTCCTCTGCAGTTTGTCTTCCTGAGCAAGACTAGAGAATGTTGACTGATGTCCATCTTTATCTAAATTTGTCTTCTCTGGGGTCACTGGAATATAATATACTCTTGCTCAATGAAACAGTGATTGTGTGTCCTGTATAAGCGGTAAGAATTTGGGGAGCTGTGGATTGAGTCTACCTACCCGATGTGATCCTCAAATGTCCCCAAATGTTCTGCACAATTGTTTACAGCTTAAGAAAAATCCAAATTGCACTTGGGATGTGCAACTTATTTTTAACTTCTTTTGTGTTGTCAGGGAAATGATCTCCATGAATGTTCCTGATTCATTTACCATTAACTCCTAAAAATACTGCCCTCAGGAAGGATGGTGGTTTGTTTGCCATGTCAAAATATTTTATTTTGCTTTCCTTTTAGAGAAAATTCCACATATAGCCAATTCTAAAACCAACTAGGGTGCCCCTAATATGTTTTCAAATTTCAGAACTCTGTTTCTTTCCAAACACTTTCAGAACATAAATGGTATTCTGTTGAGAGAGGCAAAGAGAAATGGAGGGGGAAGTCCCATGAGAAGACAGAAATTAGAGAAATAATGTGAAATTTAGAGAAACTCATGATTATTACTAAAATATTCAATTTTTGATTCATTTAAATCACATCTGGGGGGCTGGAGAGATGGCTCAGCGGTTAAGAGCACCGGCTGCTCTTCCAGAGGACCCGGGTTCGATTCCCAGCACCCACATGGCAGCTAACAACTGTCTGTAGTTCCAGTTCCAGGCAAACACCAAGGCAAATAAATAAATAAAGTTTTTTTTAAAAAAAAATCACATCTGGATTGTATATAATTTCACTGATGGTCACATTCATATCATATTATGTAAAATTATAGATTTTCAAATGTTCCCAACTAATGGGATGAACTTTTTATTACTTTATTTGATCAGGACTGATCAGGCTGGGGAAGATAACTAGAATTATCTTCTTTGGTAAATAGGAAAATAATCCCAGAAAAGACACACAACTTCCTCTTAGCTACATAATAGAGATATAAATCATATCTAGAAGATAGATGCCTTAAGTCTTTAGGAAAAGAAGTCCTATGACACCCACACATTGGCTGTCAGGCTGGGCAAAAGAGAAGAGAGAAACACTCTGACCTGTAAGATTCATCAAAATAAAGCTGTCAGTACAAATATTTATTAATTAACTGAACTTTTTACCACAATAAACTATAAAGGTTTCATTGACATCTTGATGCCTTGAAACAGATAAACTCACTGGGCTCTAACATACACTTCCCAAGTATTTTTCTTCCTTGTTTTTTTTTTTATTTGTCAAATAGGGTTACTCTGTAGCTCAGGCTGGCCTGAAACTCTAGGCTATCCTCCTGACTCACCCTCCCAAGTAATAAGACTACAGGTGTGAACCACCAGGGCTGTCTCACTTACTGTGGAATTTACAGGATGGCAAGAACTCAGAATAAATACTTGCTTGTGGCTAGATGACAATTCACAGCATCTAAGGAGTGATTTTCTCTCCTCTCTCTATGCCCAAACCATATGATTGTTTTTCTTAGTCCTTTGTACTTAAGTAAAGAAGCTAGAACATTCCATGTGAGCAGACTATACCTAGATCCATGGATATATTCACTGTAGGGTCATCCAAGTTTAGTCACTTTGTGTTCATCAGGCTGTCATCTCTGAAAGCTGGGATGTGTGTCAGAGGTGAAACTTCCTGTGTCTCTCTTTGTATTTCCTCTGCTGTCTATGAGTTGGCCTAGAGAGTCCTGAATAGGATTGATACCTTCAGTTTTTCCTGCTGCTAAGCCTGTGCTATATCTTAAGAGGGCTGTAGACCTGTTGATAGAGGACCATTTGACAGTCCTGGATCAGTTCTGTTTTAATGAGGCTATGTTGGGTATTTCCCTTTCAAGATCACTGAGGCCCCTGGTAAAACCCCATGTGTCAGGCTCTGCTGCACTAGCCCTCTTGAGGTTAGATCCGGGCAAGGAGAACCCAGAACTTCAGGGATATTTCAAAATGGCAATGTCCCTATCCCAACAGGGAAGCAAGAATACAAACCTGGGAGAGATCAAAGTCAGCAAAATTCCTTAGACTGGACCCTCTCTAGTGTCTTGTTCTAAGACTTACGAACACAGAACCAACAATTTGTTAGTGGTTGTTCGGATTAGCTGGTTTCTGTTCCCACATTTCCTCTTTTGCTGACCTGAAGTTCTCAGCTGTCATTGGCCTGTCTCTCTTGCTTGTGGGCAACAGCCTGTGACCTAAATTCTCTGAGGGATCTAAGAAGAGCCAATGACGTTTCAGTCTGTTCCCTTTTTGTTATTGTTCTTATGTTGTGTGGATGGGAGTCTTGAGGCATTCAAAGCTCCTCAAGGTCATGGGTAAACCCCGAGCAGATCTCAGTTTTCATGCACAATCTAGGAAGACCAGAGTCTCACTGCAGAGTCAGTCCCTGCTTGCCTCACACTCACTGTCCTCTTGATTTATCCTTCCATGTTGGGATTACAGGTATTGCCACCATACCCAGGCAGTGTGTTTTCCTCTGAATTCCTCTGAACCTAGAATCTTCCCAGATGGTAATTGTGAATCAGAAATGTAGAACAACCAACCGGATGAATGACCAGTACTAGACTTTGGGAGCACTTCTCTCTGAGGTGTTCTGACTCCAAACCAAGGGCTGTCCTGTTTTAGAGACCCCTGCCAAGCAAAAGCATTGCTGGCATAGACTGTTCTTTTCAGGCTCACTACAGCATGCTTAGGCCAGTTGCTTGGGCCCAGCTCTTGGCAGAGACCACTCTGTTTTGTAGATATTTGAATGCCAAATGCATTTGTTTCACCTTCTCAAGTGTGAACACTCACAGATCTGTGGCTGTGAGCGAAGTAGAGAAGACCATGACACCCAAGCTACAGGAAGAGGTTGCTGGGTTTTAGGTAAAACAGTTAAAAGGAAGCATCTCTCAAGCCCTGTCTTTAAATAGACAGCAGGCTTCTGCAGGGGTGGTGGGGTGGGGCAGAGGGCAGAGTAAAAGGACTTTCATTCTCCCTTTGTCTTAGCTTTGGGTCTAAAAGACTCTTGGAGTGGGCCCAGCTCTTCTCAATCACTCAGGAAGAATCTTGCAGAAATGCAGATTCTGTTTGAGGGGCTCTTGCCCTGGGCCCCAAATTCTGCATTTCTAACAATCCCCCAGGGGCTGGGGTGGCAATACCAGGGTTTAGGGCATGCTGCAAGGTACAAGGGGCTGGGTAGATTCCCTCTGTGCTCACTTAGAGAACACAGCTGCCGCTTTGCTTCCTAAACACATCACACATATTCTTAGTTTAACTCTGTACCTTCAGGAAGAGGCAATGGACTCTGTCCTTCCCTAGGGCTTCTCTACCACTTCAGGCCTCTGTGATCTGTGGCTCTCATGGGTTTCCGTACATTTTTTTGGTGCCTACCAAAGCACCTCCTAGATCCGTCTTCTAACCAGACTGCAGATGTTGAGTGCTACATCTGGTTACTCTTTACTTCTCTGGGCTCAGACGGACCTGGATCAGGAGGAGATTGTGCAGTGTAAACAACCTAGCCATGAGTTTAGACCTCAGCCCCATCACTCAGCAGCTGATGAAGTTAGACAAAGGACTGCTTCTTGAGTGGGAGCGGCGGTGAGGGGTCGAGGGATGTTTATACCCCATAAGACTGTTGAGAGAAATGAAGAAAATAAAGTTAGCCAAGTGTTACATCAAGTGTCTGATATAAAGTCAACACTCCATAAATTTAAACCCTCTCCCCTCTTATCCGTTTTTTTCCTCTGTCCTTATTAGGACTTAATGGTATGCTCTCTTCCCTTCCTTTCAAAATACCATGTCAAATGCCATATTCTCGGGAGGTTTTATTCTTTCCTCCATAGTCCACTGTAGGCTGGAAACATCTCCAGCCAAAGTGTATCTAATATACCTGCTCTGCCAAAGAGCATAGCTTAATGATGGTATCTACTGCCAAGACATTGAGTTTTCCCTTTCATGATCACACATCTGGCTGACAGCTGTAGCTACTGTCATCAGTGATGCTAGGTACCACATAGACTGTGAATTGATCAAAACACAATATATAGCTTCCTCCCATATCATGTTTTTACATCACGGTTAAACCAAGAGAGAAACATGAATTGATCCACAATTTACCTGAGCTCATCTGTAAATAAGAGGGATTTGGCACACTTTATATCAGATACTTGATATAACACTCGGGGGAGGAAACTTCTCATGTTGTCTTTTTGCATAAGATTTCATGCATGAACCTATTTAAATTCAATAGAAAAGTGCAGCTAAAAGTGTGATTGGGGGCTGGCTGGATAGCTCAGTGGGAGAGGACATAATTAGCTCTCATAAGGCAGTAAGTTCAACTCTAAGGACCTCACTGCAGAGTATCTTAAAAACAATACACCTTTGTCAGGTCAAATTCAACTGCTGTGCCTACTGGTGATTTTGATGACGTATGTCTATTGTTCTCAGGAAAACCCAGTGAGTTTTCTTTAGATAAGATTTCTAATCCAAACTGCATTGTCAGCTGGCCATAGTGACACATACCTGTAAGCCTACACTCCCGAAAAGGCAGAATTGTGAATTGTTTATGAGTCACCTGCTTTGTCTCAGCAGAGGCTCTCACTCTGGACACAGAATGAGGAACTGTGTTCAGATGACACCCAAGACTTGAGGCAGGTGTGAGATCTAGAAGAGCCAAAAAGCCTCTCTCCCATGTTATCTCTCCTACGGCCTCCAGTGAGTTTCTACAAAAGGAAAACATCACATCGTGCTGTGCTTTGGAATAAAGCAAGGAAGGACTGGGATTACAGGAGATTTCACACATTGTCAAGCCCCATGAAAACACCACATGTGTAGGAGACTCTGAAAGGCTCCAGGAGACTCTTGGATAAAAGGAAACATGCGTGACTAGAAGGAGTTGCTGCTAGGGCGAATGGGGTCCAATTAAACAGCAGCCCCTGTCTCTGAAGAGCAGCAGCTGTTGGCTGACAGACACCTTTCCCGCAAATGCTCAAGTGAGAAGTGGAAAGAGCTCTGGGCAGGACTATTTTGGGCTGCCAGTGACCTGTGTTGCTATGACATCTGAGATTAGCGGTTAGGCTAGTGCCGGATGTCGCCCAAGCAGCTGATCGAAAAACCTCTGAAAGTTCATTTCACTTCTGGGAAATCATCTGTGCATCACAGCTGAGGGAAAACTGGTTGGGCTGCTTTGTTTTGGGGGTTTCCCCACCTCCTGCCCAAGTAAATTAAAGGGATTAATGGCCTTTAGTCACCATGTTTAAATTTTGTATGATTTCTCTTACAGGTCCTACAAGTGCCATTAACATACATGTTGCCCAGAAGTTTATATTGATTGTATTAGCTGCTTATTAACCATTGGAGTAACACAAACCTGTTGAAGCTCAGAATGTCAAAATGAAATGAATTAGTGAAAAATGTACCCCCAAACAGAGTGGGATATTGGTCATCTGAGAGTCTGGCAGCCTGGCACCTAGAATCGGTCTATTGAGTACTGAGTTACAGGGCTACATTAAGAGTGAATGCCAATTCATATTCTCTAGTCAGGAGTGCCCAGTAACTGCCTCTGCCACTTTGTGGTCCTGGGAAAAGTTACTTAGGTTTCCTGTGCCTCCATTTCTTCTTCAATAATATGTAGTCAAAAAGAGGCACATTCACACTCCAAAGGTATTAGCTCAACTATGTTCATAGCAGCATTATTTGTAATAGCAAGAACCTGGAAACAACCTAGATGTCCCTCAACTGAAGAATGGATTAACAAACTGTGGTACATCTACACAATGGAATACTACGCAGCAGTAAGAAAAAATGATATCCTAAAATTCACAGGCAAATGGAT